>BGPR01036700.1:0-15435 GCA_013235015.1 Araneus ventricosus
AGTTTCCTTTGAATGATTTGATTGCATTATTATAATGGCTTTTCACAAATAAATCTGATTATCATCATCACGTCGATTCGTAACGAGAAATCT
This sequence comes from Araneus ventricosus, assembly GCA_013235015.1. Classification (NCBI taxonomy): domain Eukaryota; kingdom Metazoa; phylum Arthropoda; class Arachnida; order Araneae; family Araneidae; genus Araneus; species Araneus ventricosus. The sequence continues at coordinate 94 of BGPR01036700.1, forward strand.
GTCTCTGGCATAATTGATTCCCAGATTAATAATTTCAGACCATAGACCTGCTACCCATTGGTCTGCGGAACACCGCCGCCAGGTCTATTAGCTGATTGAGGAGTCCTGTCCCTGATTCATTTTCAGCCCACTGGTTTAAAGCAGAAAGATTTCCCATTTAACTGAGTTTGCTTTGACAGCTGTTAAAATTCAAAATGCTTTGTTATAAATTATTTTTTTAAAATAGTCAAAAAAACGTATTTAAATCTGGGTAAGAAAAAGCGAAAACGAAATTGTCAAAATGTTTGATTTCATATCAGAAGACTTAACGAAATAAAAATATCGTCAGCCTGAGGACCTCTGTGTATAGTCTAAAATGACTTTCGTGTATAATTTTAGCTTTTATAAACTATTTCAAGCTCCTTCTTTTACCTTTCAGAATAAAAGCCCATGTCAACCAGCACACCACCATTGGCATTCTGGAAAATGCATCAAAGTGGTCCCAAATTGAAAAAAGTGAATGAATTAAAATGAAAGAAATCTCTTTGAGTTCCAAAAATTCAGTTTTGAGGACACACTGAGGCTATCAAGCTGGCTGGTCTGGCTGCCTGTAGCATAAGTGGGTCAATAACTACACAGCAATTACGATAGAGTTCATGCCTGCCACCTGAAATATGTCAAAAACAAAACGCCAATTTAATTTTCATTCTGCATCTTCCCACAGGAAAGGCCAAGACTGCAGTTATGCATGTTGACTCATTAAAGCCACATGCATCTAAGGGAAGACCTATGACGAAGGTCATTAAACTTTTCAACCCAGTGTGACATCTACTAATATGCACACTAAATTTTTTTTCATCTATACAGGCTCCATCAACCAGTCGCTAACGCTCTGCAAAGTGGGCGCTACAGTCCAACTGTCTGCAAAGGAGGAGAGGCTCAGCCAGAGGGTTTCTGGGAACGGGAGGGGGGAAAGTTCTTAGAATTAGAGAATGGTTCTGAGTCCATGGGTTTTGGAGTAGAGAAGTAAATTTCTCTCATCTTGAATGAGGTTCCTGTATTTAGGTTCTATTCGATCTGGTCTCTTTCCATATTTTTTCCTTTTACGTTCTAGAATTTTGAACTAGTCATTTAAGATGTTAAGATTTAGTGATGGCTTTTTGATTTTGAGTGCTTATAAACATGGATAGAGAAGATCCCACTGTAAGTGGGGAACGGAGGTTACAAGAGAGAGGTCGAACATTACAGAATAAAGCCAATAGACATAAACGAGCATGCATGCTGATACGCATGCCAGAAGAAGATAAGAGAGAAACTCAAGAAGAAAGGCAAAAGTGCCTGCATTTTTCGGAATACCGTGGGTACTATCAGATTTGATCAGTTCTCTTTTTTCATGCTTATTTCTTAAGTAATCTACATGATTTTCAACAACTTTCGTACAGAAAATCTACAATCAAATCTATATAATAATAAAGCAGCCAAAAGTCTAATCTTCTAGTTTTCAAAAGTTACTTATCTCGATATTTGTACCATGTCTCAGCCTCTCCTTCACTTCTGAGCCAAATAAAGCCTTGGTCATAGAACCTAACCTGGAAATTCAATCACCTTAAGTATACCATCCCCAATAACCATCCATCGTCACCCCTGGTTATCAAGGCTTGTCTTCAACTGTGAAATGGAAAATGAAATCTGTCCGCATAATGAGTTTTGATATCACTGCGGGAGGCTAAGAAAATAGTGATAGCTGCCCAGGGAGATAAAGCAAGCATGGCAATCTATCTCCGACGAGACAGATTTTAACTCTTAATACTTTGACAAAGAAATACAAGGTTTAATCTACCGGTACAGGGAATGTGACCTTTCGGATACATGACGATACTAAGTGTCTATCTTCGATCACACAAAACGGGAAGTTTCTCTTTATATTTAATAATAATGTACAAAAAGGCTTTAAATGCATTATGTGAATTTTTTTAATGTAAAACATAACCAGAGTATTTAAAGTTCAATTACCTTGTGATATTTCAATAATATTTCATTTGAAAAAACCTTTGGAAGTAATAATTGTGTACAAAGATTACTAATAAACAATAATGGAAAGTTGGTGGGATTGTTATATTCATACCAAGTTAATTGATAGGGATTGAATGGGAAGAACAGTGGTCTCAAAACCCTTGGCTCTCTGGTTTCTAATTTTTTCTTCTTTTCTCTGTGCCTTTTATATTACTCCCTCCCTCACTTTCTACAGTAAACAGAACTGAAGACCTGTATCTGTTCTTCTAATTAATAAACAAAATTTAATAATTCCATATCTACTATGCTATGAATTAAACGTTATAAATTCGTCTAACAATCGAGCTACTAAAATGGACTCCAGCGTGGACGCTCACATCGACAATAAAATATACTGTCCTTGTCAGTGAAGTGAACTGAGGTTGCTATCGTAGCTGCAGCCCCGTGAAACTAACCAAAATTTTGATTTTATTTAAAATCCATATGACTTGTTTTTTTTTCTCTTTAATTTTAAAAAATAATAAAAATTGCGTGATTAACATTGCTTTCAATTCGAAAATTTTCCATTTCTTTTCTAGTCAACTTAATTTGTAACTTGTATGTCATTGATGCGGTCGAAAACATTTTTTTTGGCTAGTTATTTAATAGTATTTTATTAAATTACTGAAAATACTATTGTAGTATTCTTGATTCTATTGCGATGGAAAGTCTTGTAAAGTTAAAGAGTTTTAGCTTACATAAGCGAGGTTTGACTGCCCACACATGATGCAAACTTATGACCTCAGCCCCCCCCCCCCCCCAGAACCGATCCTGATCTACCAGGTCCTGTCACTTGAATAGTTATATTGGAAAACAGGCACTTGAAGCAAATTTACATCGATCATAAACAGCCATTCTAAGCAGTTCTTAACAAGACACCAAAAAAATATCCGTCAAATCATTTGAAAAAGTACTTGCAGCAGTGTTACAAGTAATATTCTGTTTCAAAAGCATTTCTCCGTTTTCTTACAGAAAATTTTGCTCTTTGGTTTTTCCGTTTTACTTTTACCACACCTCTCCGTTTTTCAGAAATTCCGTTTTGCAATTGTTTTGAATTCTCCGTTTTTCTAGAAATTCTGCTTTTTGCTCTTTTCCAGGTTTTCAAGGAAATTCTGTTTCTGATTTTTCTGTGTTTTAACAGAAATTCTTTTTAAGGTCCCCTTTAGTGTCGAAAGATGCGATTTTTGAGACAAATAGTAAAGAACGTCCAGGGCTCTTATCAATTGCAAAGCAAATTTAAAATTTTTTACGAGAGTATTATGATCTATTGTTTACATAAATGATAATTTTCAGTAGAAAGTACATATTAAAAAAATCTTTTTTAACGACTGTTTTAAATTTTAGAATGATTTGCACATCACAGGATTTTATAATACCTACTTATTCCCTTTTTTTGCAAAATTTTAAAATGCTACAAAAGTGAAATGACTAACTCTGAAGAAAATATGCATAATTTCTGTTCCTAAACCGGAAATACATTTTTCAATGCCGTTATTTTATTTTTTTAAGTGCACATAAATTTTATGATTTAAACCGAAGTTATGATTTTATGACATTTTAAAGAAGGCAATATGGACACCAAATATTTAAAATTTCAAAGTTTTTCATTAGAAGGTTTCAAACAGTCATGTACACAATATTCGGAAAATTTAAATGAGTGCTGAAAAAGGTATTTGTGTTTCACTTCGAGTTAATGAGTCCGGGGCATGATCAACCCTTTCTCACAAAATCCAATCTTTAAGGGGTATGTGATCCCCTTAATTTACTATTCTTTTTCCCCCTGAGTATCATGGAAGTGCCATTATTCCATTATTTTATTTTTCTTCCTACTTTCAGCAACACCCTATTGAACTCATTTTCTTTAATTTTCATTTTTACTGAATTTACTCAGCATATGCTTCAGTTTTTATCACCAATAAAATTCATATTCAATGGAATACAATGAAATGACGCAACTAAAAATCGAGAGTCGGAATAAATAGTAATAACATGAATAAATTGAGAAAGACCAATTCAATTGATTTTATGCAATCTACTTTCTCTTAAGCCCGTTACAGGAAAAAAAAATGCTTTTGAATTTTAAGGAATGAAAGCAAGTGTATAACACTGGAAGGAGAGGGGAATAATTGTTTTTTTTAAAAATAGTTCATGAGTTTGAGATTAAATTATTAAAATGCTTCCATTTTAAATACACAAAATATTCAACATTTTCCTGGTTAATACTATGATGTGTCTCTAATGTTTATGCTGCTTATTCTTAATGAAAGCAATACTTCTAATGTACAACTGCTCCTAGAATCTATTTAAGGGTGAATTGACTTGTTAGAAAAAAAAATTTAATCATACCAAATTAAATCTTTTTTAAAACTTATCTAATCAAAAATCACAATGGAAACATACAAAAGCTGATGAAATTGAATCCCATATCTTGTTTCTATTTATTTTGGAATGTGCAATTGCAATAAAACTCTCCATGTGCACACAATGTCTGTCACCTATAAATACTTCAATGTGCTTTCCTTCAATCTTTTTTTCAGGTATTTAACTCTTCCTTAATTTTAACAAAATTTTCCTACTAAATTCAGGAAATACTTTTTAAAATTTTTGCATTTTCACAAAAATTTTCTATATCTTTTCATTTTTGAATAATTCAACTTCACATCCTTTAACATAAGTTCACGTTTAGTATGTGTAATAATATTTATATCACCACAATTTTAGGGTCCAAATAAACAGCTAAATTTTCTTTTAAATTTCATCCACAATTCTCATGTCACTGAAAATTATACTTGTTTGAAAAAATTAAACTTTGTTTGGATTTCATACCCGAATAAAGCAACTGGTATTTAACTTCCCTATTTTTAACAAAATTTTCCTATTTAATTCAGGAAATACTTTTTAAAATTTTCACAAAATTTTCTTCAAATATACATTCTTTTTTTTATAATCCAACTTTGTATTGTTAACAATAAATATATAATATAGGTTCATATTCAATAATTGCAATATTTAGGTCACTACAATTATAGCACCCAAATAACCCAATTTTCAGTTAATGTTAAAAAACCCATCTTAAAATGAAAATTCTTATTTTTTTTATATTATAAAAAAGCTTCAGATTTCCAAAGAATATCACAAATTTCTCAAATAGAAATTATGGAGCTAGATCCTTATACAAGTTTTATTATTTTTTTTAACAAATTAAGTTTTAAATAGATAAATAATATTTGCAAAAACAAAAGTTAGGGTCAGGTGGGGTAAAATGGGTCACTTTTTAGCTTATTTTCACATTCAAAGTTTTGTAGCAATAAAATCATAAAATTTTCCTGTTTTTTTTTTTCAATTGCATCTTGACATTACATTCCTTCAGGACATATTTATGTAATTTTAACAATTATTTTTTAATTATAAATTAATTAAACTTAGCTTGAATAGCTTTGACTCATTTTACACCATCTCGGGGTAAAATGGGTCATAAATGCAAAATGATGCTTAAAGAATATATTTATTAGGAAATACATTAAAATAAAAAGGTGGTCTGTTACATATTCTGCTAAACAATACAATATTCAAATTTTAAAGTAGTATTGTTCACGGTTATTGCAAATGGCTCTTCTAAAACTTTTACAACATCAGTCTTTTCTACTCTAACAATATCCTCTTTTACAGGAAAAACATAAAAATCCCCTACAGGGTTCCCACTCTTTTTACAAAACAAAAATTAAGGACTTTTTTGGAAAAAATTAAGGACCTTAAAAATATTATATTAATTATTTATCAAACATACATATACACACAATTACTGTATGGAAAAAAAGCTAATTCATATCTTTCTCAAGAAAACACACGATTTCATCATATTGCAAGAAGTAATGTATTTATTATAGAACTGTTTAATTTTTAGTATAATTATGTATCTTAAAAAATGTTACTTCTCCTTAAAAATCCATAATTACGTTAAAGTTAATTAATCATTTTCCTGAATTACATATCAAAGTATTCATAGAAGTCAGGTGGAAACGAAAATTTTCTCTTCATGAACAATGTAGGTAAATGAATATTATTTACGAATGTAAACTCTATCAACATGCAAAGAATACACATTACAAAAGAAATTTAAATCACATTAATTTATTCAACTTAGAATTAACAGTTGAAAATACTGACAAAAAAATATTAACAGGCAACAACAATAATTAAAAATACTAATAAATAAGAACTGAAGCTTTTTTTAAAATTTTTCCCAAGACAGACACCAATAAAAAAATGCTGTGTTCCTGTGTCAGGTGCTACATGATACGATTAAATTAAACACAATTAATAAAAAAATTTACCCTGAAACATAAACTACACTATACAAAAAACCTCTGTCTCTAGGAGCAGCTAAAAGTTACCAATACGTAAGAAAACTTTCAACATCAGCAAAAACTTCACTGAATATATTTTACCATGGGGGAAAACAAGACTGAACAAACCAAAATCAAGTATTCAAGAAATAACTAATCAACACTAGAAATCTTCAAGAACAACCGTGCTTAACACAACTGTCTTAAATACTTACCAAGAGCTCCAAATTTCACAACAGTATCACAAAACCATTTAAAAATATGATTTATATATATTTCACGTTTTTCAGTTGTTTCATTACTATAAAAATTTATTATAAAGAAAATATATGTATACAATAATTATAACTATCTCAGCTGAACTTGATCAACCAAACAAAAACTAAGTTTGCCATGAAGTAAATTGATGGCTTTTAGAACAATATTAACTCATTTGTAAATCTTTAATCTTTTCAAAATTCCCCTTTGATGACTTGTGTTTGAAAAAATATAGTTGAAAATTTCACCGGATTTACAAATACAATTTACAAAGAGTTGCGAAGGATATTGTAATCCGGCTTTTGAGTTAGCAAACTCTTTAAATGACAGAAGAATATAAGTGGCAGTTGCTGCGTTGCTGGCATATATTTAATTTGCAGAGTTCACAGTAGATTTTCTGAAGAGATACTGTTGAAATGTAGCCTGCCACATAAGTGGCACTGTTGAGCTCCAAATCATCCCAATTTTCCTGTGCTTCTGGGCAATCCATGATGGTTCATCAATAACAAGATCTAGGCAATCTTCATCCGTTTGCGGAATGATTTGGGTGGAATGATGTCATCATCTGGCTCATGGTTGGCATTTCCACATAGCAAACATCAATTCAGTAATAACATCAGTGTCCTGTCACTGGAGTAGGATGGTCATTCGCCTCGCCTAAAGAGAAAATATCAATTAAACACATGGAATTAATAAACATTTTTAAGTTTTTATGTATTTTTTATAGTAATCAGCAAATTATTTTACACAATTTACTTATTTTTCATTTAAGACAGCCTTAAAAGATTTCTTAAATGTTAAAAATATTGTTAAATTTTAGAATAAATTGAACCTTCCAAATTTGTGTTTATAATAAAATAATTTGAAACTTGACATTGAATTTTTTAAAGAATACCTAAAGAAATGATGAAAAAGTTGTGTTAAATAAGTTCAATAAAATAAAAGCAATTTATTAATTTACACAGCTTTCTTTTACCAAACTCAAATTTTATAATTAAATAAATTAATTTCAAGCAATAAACAACATACCCGAGAAAAATAGTTTTCTAAAGCATCTTGGTTGAAGCGGCTGAGGAGGACAAATTTCATTTTTTCCAAACAATTGAGGTACCAGAAGAAGGAAAGCAGACAGTGTGATTTGCCATCCTGTTATGCTGTGTTTATGCGGATCTATAAAACATAATGCGAGCATTAAAGAAATTTATTGACACGAGAACGAACTATGTATACACTAAGCCGAAGGTTGAAAAATGAGTAAAATTCGTTCATACCTTTCTTCGTCTTTTGGGAAGCGAAAATATTTCAACTCCTGCGATTTTGCACGAGTGGCGTTGCAAGAAATGCATCTGTCATGATTCCTGCTGAATTCTGTTTTCTCAGACCTAGAAGCAAGCTAGAAGAATCAAAGACGACAAAAAAAAAAAAAATTCCGTTGCAAGCTCACCAAAGTTAACCCACGCCACGATCAAAACAAATCAAATCCCCTGCGCATTCTTTTGCGCAACAGGACCTGGCGAGACTTTCTAAATATTTGCTTCCTTACAAAATCTCGCAAGAATTGGTTTTTGGCAAACTGCCAAGTTTTCGAAGTGTCGCTTCTTATAAGTTCTTTGGTTAAACTCGATTATCACAATTTTTACTAATAACATTTCCAGAGACATAAGATGGCGGCGCGGTTCCATGATTCACTTTTGCTTCCCGGCTTTCTTGGCGCCTATTCAAGGTTGTTTGGCGAGAGAGTCAATTGGGGGAAAACGAAAATGAATCAAAATGAATAGCATATTAAAGTTATACTCGTTTAAAATACACACATTTAAAACAGATATTGACTCTATGCCTTATATATGTGTATTTTATGGTAATAACTTGCTGATATCTTTTGGCCTTGATGTTTTTTAATACATTTTAACAGAAAGTAATACATTTCGGATTCGAAATTTTGCGCGTTGTCGCCAATTCTAAACCGGTTAGACCAGTTACGGCAGCCATAAAAACGGAAAAAGCCCATTTTCGCCTTCCCGATTCGCGTTTTACGGAAAGTGCCCGTATGTTTAAGGGGAAAATACCGGTTTCAAGACATTATGGAAATTTTCCGTTAAAATCAGTAAATTTTCACCTGAATTTTCAGGTGGATTTTTTACAGTGCAGATCAAAGTTTTGCATCAGCCAAATAAACAAGTTCTAAGTTTATCTGGGCCGTAATAATTAAAAAAAGCTTTAATTTTGTACGAAAATTTTAGAAAATAGATTTATTTTGAAAAATACAGCATAAAACAACAAATACGACACAAATATATATACTTATATGCCATATTATTTAATTTTTAATATTAGTTTCATTAATATTTTTTGATATTTGAGACACCTTCAATTCAGTAGTTGTAACCTAATATCTGAATCTCATGTAATACAAATTATCGAAAGCATTTAATTATTCTTCATTTATAGGGACAAGTATCCTTAAGGTTAGGGATAGGGGAGAGGGGCAACCTTTCAACAGTTAGCATTTCTATCCACTGAATATGCTATTTGATTGACTGATAGGTGGCTAATCAAGTTTCAGAAGAGAACATCTTCTGGCAATAGGATTCATTCCATTTCTCAAACCATGTGCTTTGATATGGAAAGAGATCTGTTTTGTGACTTGCTAAGTAAAAGATGAAATTTCTGTTCATCACTGAATTTTTCTTACTCTATATTCATTGAGATCAGTTGGATTTATTCACCAAATTAATTAAGATTTTCTGCATCTAACAATACTACGTATTTAGCAACTGGAGATTCCTTTTCTAAAGAGAGTTAATAATAATAACAATTTAAAATTAATGACCACACGTGGGGATCCTTTTAACAAACAACAGGGGCACATTTCAACACTTTTAAAATGAATCCCTCATATTGAGGAAGTATTAATTTAATTAAGTAGCTTTGAGACTTGGGCACGATGGTTTGAAATTATATAAAGAAGCACAATAAGCCAGAAGAAAAAGAGATTTCAAAGGCTGTTCGAGCAGTTCAAGATATCATGTCTCTCAGAACAGCTGCAAACTTATATGGAATGGCCTATTCTACGTTAATTTATAGAGTTAAAATAAAGTAAAACAGTTGGTCTTTATGATAACATAACACTGGATACTTCATCCAACTGCTTTAGCTCCAAGTATACATGTCAACAAGTTTTCTCAGATCAAGAAAACATGTTTTGTGATTATATTATTAAAAGCTCAAATATGAACTTTGGTCTGACTTACAAACAAGTATTGTAGCTTGCATATGATTATTCAGAATGCATGAATAATCATATGCAAGCACTCCAAGTAGTTGGAATGCAAATAATATAGCTAGAATTCACTAGGTTAAGGATTTTATGAATTGTCGGAATAATGGGGTCATTTAAGTCAAAACTGGAAGCAGTACAAAATGACTGGAACAAACAATGAAAACAAGAAAAATTAAGTTAACCTAAAACCAGATAACTTTTGTTAGGTCACTGTAGGTTTCTGTACATTTGTCATGCTATGTTGAAAGGTGCCCCATGGGTGGGGCACGTTTCAACAGATTTAGGTTTTAGTTGAAATGCATAATTCCACCTTTTAGTTTTGACCAGGAACTCTGATACAAAGTTGAGTATCTGCCTAAGATTCTGCTGTAACCAATGATATTAAATACTGAAATAAAAAATATATAGTTTCTACAAAAATGAGGTTATACTAAACATTGTTGAAAGGTGCCCCCTTCACCCCTACCTGACCCTAGGTGGTTTCATGAAATATATTAATTTTATTATTAAATGAGATATCAAGTCAGCATCAGAACATTTCCCACTCTTAAAAACGAATCCATTTATGATGTTAATAATCAAAATATTCGAGAAATATAATAAAGGATAATGGCTTTAGAAGGTATTGTACTTTTGGATAAAACGTTATTTATTAGGCACATTTACATGTCGTTAATTTATTTCTACTTAGAGTAATTGAAGAGACTCAAACAAATATTACATTTTTCGATTTAAATCACAAAGCAAGTATTGTAGTGAGCGGAAGGGAGGAAGCAATGTAGTACATTTAAAATATAATCTTGAAAATTAAAAGGTTTAGAAAACCAGTAGTAATGCATGGATAATCGGATTAGAAAAATTACTTGCAATTTGAACCTTTTTTTAAATTATCAGTGAGAACGAAATTTAGGCCCAGATCTATAATCCAATGTCAGCAACAGATAGCACAATCTAAGCCAAAGGAGTTTAAGGATATATAAGTTTCTAGTCTGACTTCAGTTGAGTCCGACGGGAGTCAACCTATCGAGGGATTTGTCCAAAATTTATACGACCTTGAGCATTCCAGGATAGATAAAAGGCGCTGTACAAATTTTCTCATCTCATTCCATTTTTGAGTTATAGTGTTCCCATGCAGCTTGGGCAGACAGACTTTCTTAGACATTTAGTCCAAAATTGATCAGTAGAAACCCTACCAAATTATGGTAAAAGACATACATAATTTCATCCCTGTATCTCATAGTTTTGATTATCTGTGTTCATAAGTCACACGACATGCAGACACATAATTCCAAAATGTGTATTTTCGACTCAGGGAAATCTCTAGCATGGTTGTCAAAATCTCGAGTCTGAAATTCTGGCATTACATCTTCTACTCGCAACTTCGTACATCTTGACAAAGTAAAAGAGCAAAATCGATAAAATATTGAATTTATAGACAGTTTTAATACATATAGATGAAAATTCAATTTTAAACAAATTTGTTTTAAGAGCAGTTGCAGTACAAAAAATTATTGTAGTCACACACTTTACAACCAACTACCATTTGCAGCCATGGAAAAGGTATAGGTCATTTCATTCTTTTTTTTCTTAGCCTCTCACTGTTTGTTTGAAACTTTAACGACGGCTATGAATTCTTGAATTTTCTTCTAATGATATTTGCATGTTGTAAAACATGAAGTTATAGCAGAATTCAAATTTATTGACTCTTCGGGGTTTCCTCAGCTAAAGAGACTTAAGATTTCGGTGAATCTTTTGGGTCTTTCCAGAACCTCATCAGGATTAGAAATTTTGATATTATTGATAATGCAGAGGTTTAATTCTCATGACAACAGCAAAATCAGTAGTCATATTTTTCTCTACCATCAATCAAATGATTTTAGAAATCAGCCTCAAACACCAAATTAAATATGAAAAAAAAGTCGCATTCTCCAATGAGAACAGAAAGATTTCCAGAAGTAGCATTAATATATTTTTTTAAATATTTTAAATAATCTCATAAACACCAAAGAATCGTTTCAGTGCAAAAAGAACATTTTAAAATTTCTAAAGCATAATTGAATTTGACAAAACCGACCAATAATCGTCAAGGCATCAGTATGAATCCGTAAATACGCTTTTAATCCGTAGTATTAGTGGATGCCGCAAATAACCGTTTACCAGTAAGGATACCGTCCTGCAAATAACGTTTCTCGCAGTGCGGTGTACAATTGCACAAACACTCCTTTGAAACCAGCGGAGGGGCTCCCCTAACTCTTCTCGTATACTTTTCAAACATTTGTCTTTCCTTCCCTGCGTTGATAAAAGTTCGACCTAATGGTTCAATGAATGAAATGACTATAGCGAGTTTTCTCATTGTTGATTATAGTGATAAAATTGAGGAGAATCATATTCAAAGGTATATAAAGGTGCTATTAAAACTTCAACATTTATTTTTTTATCAAACTCGACAATGCAAGTTATGTGCGGAGAAGGAAACGAAGAATACTTGCGCATGCGCAGGATTCTTCCGATACCAAGTAAACAAGACGCCCTAAATGTTTGCTTCTTACAAAATCCGCCAGAATTGGTTGGCAAACGCCAAGTTTCCAGTGTCCCTTCTTTGCACAGGCAATTTCTACCACTACGCATGCGTATGGAGTTAACAAGTATAGTATTATACAGGACCGACAGAGACAGTCAGCCCTTTGACGGATTTGGCCCAAAATTTTATACAGACCTACATTATGATGATAAAACAGTGTACCAAATTTTATCCATCTAGCTATTCACGTTTTTTTGAGTTTAGTGTTCGATATGACTCGACTATACAGTAGATAGATTCCTTTGACGGATTGTCAAATTTGATATAAACTACAAATTATGTTTAAAGACCACATACCAAATTTCATCCCTGAGCTCTAGTTTTCAGTTATCAGTCTACAGACAGACATAATTCCAAAATTGTGTTTTTCGGACTCATGGATGTCTAAAACGGAGATTCGTCAAAATCTCGAGTTCTAATTTTGATTTGATTACAATACTTTCTCTTTGTATACTGATACGAGAAAGTGAAAAAAACAACAACCTGAATCAAAATCAAATATCATTTGCCACGTTTAAAAAAATATTACTCACTTGCGGTGCGATAAAATAGGAATCCAATGAATACTAAAGAAAATTTGCTTGAAGAATTCCCAAAGAAAACAATTTATATTACCACAACCAGCCTGGGAGTTGGTGCGCTCTTCTCAGACTACCAGCAGCTCACCTAGTGGCAGTTGGCGAGAAATAAATTATTTGGGCTTAAAAGGCAAATTTTGTGTAAAGATAAAAAAAGTGAGTGTATGAAATCATTTTAAGAGTAAGCACTACGTTTTTGTAATTTATATACTCAATTTTAATTTATTTGTCGGAGTGATGCATTTATTCTACAGTATAGTATTTTCATCAATCTAGTTAATTAAAGTATCATCAACCTTTTAAAAGAGTGTACACACAATGTGTGCAGAAAAAATACTGACATGCTTGAAGTTTTTTCCAGGTCAGGGAATTATAGATGGGATAAAATATTAAAGAAAATGGGGCATGTACTGGTAGAGTGGGGGCAGATTTGGCAGTTTTCAAAGGGACATATAATGACTGCAGGCTCTCGAGGGCATCTCATACCCCTTGCCCCACGGTCGCTACGCCACTCAGAACCCAGCATTTGGAATTCATTAGGCATCCTCGCAGATGGAAAAGGGCAGAATGTCTACAGCATAGGGTAATATTGTCGTTCAATGAGCATTTAAACCCCTATCCTGGTCTGCTACGCCACTCAACACCATTTTGAATTCATTATCATCCCTAATGGAAAAAGGGCAGAATGTCACAGCATAGGGTAATATTGTCGTTCAATTACATTTAAACCCCCCTTGTCCTACGGTCTACGCCACTGGCAAAAACCAACATCATTTTGAATTAATTGCATCTCGCAGATGAAAAAGGGGCAGAATGCCACAGCTAGGTAACTGTCGTTCAATGAGCATCTATACCCCTTGCCCCACGAGTCGCTACGCCACTGGCAACACCAACATCATTTGAATTAATATGCATCTACGATGGAAAAGGGCAGAGGTCACAGCATAGGGAAATATTATCGTTCACGAGTGTAAATAAACTCAATACGCAAAATTGGTGATTGCAGAAATCACTTAGTAAATTTTTTTTGAATCCAAAATTGGATTTATACTGTTTTCAGATTATAAAGGGTATTTACATAATGGTGGAAGAAATGACAATGCAGTAAAGTCACATTATAGCTATATAACCTACCAGGTAAAACGAATTTTAATCAATGAGCTTAAAAAAATTAATCATTTTTTAAAGCTCCCCGCATTTAATATTATTGACTCGCGTTTTTCTGCAATCAACAATTCAATTGCACTTCTTATTTTTTATTCTACGAATGATAATAAGCATTAAGTAAAATTTTGTTAATCAGACGTTTTTTAGTAGTTTCAAAGCATTGAAAGAAAATCGAATATGTATTTTCGAAAGAACCTTTTACTTTGATGAATTGGGTTCAAAATTTGATACGAGATTACAAATTTTTCCGTCAAGAAAACTTGCCGAATTTCTCTGTTTCTCAGCTCTTTGATTTTGGATTATCTTAATGGCATATATACAGGCAGAATTTCAAAATGATTTCTTTGTCATGTTAACTGAGACCCTAAGAGAGATTTTGTCGGTTGACGAAGGCCTCTGCCTAAGTGTGATATCTCCGGTAGCATTTTCAGTGAAATATACCACTCAATAATTTACCAAAGAAACGTTTTACAATAGAATTAAAGATGAAATTCTTCCAAAATCTAGATGTCTTATTTAAATACAAGAGAGTAAAAATCAGAACTTGGTTTTCTTTTTCAGTATTTGAATAACTACTAAGTTCTTAAAAAAAATAAATTGCTATTTTAATTTAATAATAGCATTTTCGTAAGATCTTCAAGTGTCAGAATATTTTTTTGCAGCCGAAGAAAGGTTTCTTTAAAATTGATTTTGGATAGCATCGGAAAAGAAAGACTTCGTGCCATATTCAGATCTTCGCGATTTTTTAATAGTAAAAGAAGATGCTGCGAATTCTTTTTAAAAAATCAATTCGCTGTAAAGCATTATAGCAAAGTAACATGAAAATAGTGTAATGATAAATTTATTTGTTCATTGTCTGTTATCTCAAAAGACACGAGTGAAATGCACTATGGGTATTTTATTATTGATAAACATAACCTGCTGTAATATCTTTTGACAGATCTCAAAATTTTTTTCTTGTTGTTCTATTTCTATGATTGAACGTTTGATCCATGAACAATTTATCTTCAAGTAAATCTATAATTTTGATTACTGCATATGATCTTTCTATTTTTAGGAATTCACTATCCACCAGAAAAATCAAGAGTATAGTTTTACTTT
>BGPR01036701.1:0-15434 GCA_013235015.1 Araneus ventricosus
TTATTATTCTCCAGCCTTCGCTGTTCATTACAGGAAATGAAAGTGGGATGAAAATGTGCGCCACAGCTTACAGGGCAATCAACTGCACATGTTGTTCGAAATCGAAAGCAATTCGGTTTTCACTGACAGAGTAATGCGATTTTGCAGAGTATGTCTCATTTAACGAATGGTACATGTGGAACTTAGAGTTTTTAATTATAGAATAGAGACTTTGAAGGTGATGCATTTCATATCTGTGTAACTAAATGTGTCATTAAAAAGAGATTCTTGCGTTTGGTAGTTTTAATTAATAGCATGTGTACATGTTTCCGTTAATGGTGGTTTGGAAAAATATAGATGCACGATGTTTTCCAAACAATATTTATTTAAAGATATTAACGGACAGATGTGTATGAATGCTAACTATACTTTTAACACGCGTGTGTGAGGAAGAGAGCTGATTCTATGATGAGGAAGATCTATGAGAGAGGGTTCTATGAAGCTAATTTTGAATTTGGTGAAAGTTCTGAAATTTTGGTTCCAGAATAATGTTGAGATTTTTGATGCAAATGGGTTTGTTAAAAAACAAATTGCTAATTCTTCGGAATGCCATTACGTTAGCAGGGTAACACACACGCACATATCGGTGAAAATATCTGTGCTAACGGACTTGGAAATAGTGCCGAAAGTAAACGATATTGTCATCTTCAGAATTTACATGCTTTGTGTTGGTAATTTTCATTTCATGTTGTGCTTGGACAAAAGAAACAAAGAAATATTAATTGCGTTCCCCATTTATCAAGTTGCAAGACGCAACCTGGTCGAAAAATAGTTGGCATCTGAAAGAGAAATATCGTCAGACTTTGCATTTTACAGAACATTTTGGTGTGCTAATCGAATATAGTAATCCCAGTTAACCGAACTCGGGATAACTGAAACTCGAATTATCCGAAATGCCTCTGAAATCGCAAATCCAAAAAATACGCATGGTACTAAACGGAAATAATCGCGGAGGCGAGACATTTTTGCAACGATATACACCCTTTTTTCACTTTCTCGTATACGAAGTATACAAAGAGAAAGTATTGTAATCGTCAAAAAATTCGAACTCGAGACTTTGACGGATCTCCCCGTTTTAGATCTCCCTGAGTCCGAAAAGGACAATTTTGGAATTATGTCTGTTTGTGAACACGATAACTCGAAAACTATTAGAGCTAGAGGGATGAAATTTGGTATGTGATCTTTAAATATAATTTGTAGGCTTGTATCAATTTTGGACAAAATCTGTCTACGGGAAGTCTGTGTATCTGTCTGACCGCGTTCATGTGAACACTATAACTCAAAAACTTGAATAGGTATATAGATAAAATCTGGTACACAGTTTTATCATCAGGAATATAGGTCCGTATAAAAGTTTGGGCCAAATCCGTCAAAGGGCTGACTGTCTGTCGGTCTGTATAATCGCATACTTTTATCTCTTTTGAAACTAAATCCATGCGCATGCGTACTGGTAGCAATCCCTGTGCACGTGGAAGGATTACGTCACTTTGTCCTTCAGCCGGCAAGAGTGGAAGTGGGAGTATCACACATGTGTGATAGCGTTTTAATCGGTACGCATCTCTTTGAATTTGATTCTTTACCTAAATATTTTACAATCACTATAATCTACAATGAAAAACCTTCTGATAGTCATTGGATTCTGGGTTACAGTAGGTTCGAATTTTTTTATCCACACGGGGGGAGGGGAAACAGCACCTTTTTGGGAAAGTATACGAGAAAGTTTAGGGGAGACCACTCCCGCTGGTTTAATTTTAAGCCTCCCCAAGAAGGCCAGTGATTAATTTCAGAATGCTCAAGTTCAAATTAATGAGTATTGACAATATTAATTGCGTTGTTGTTTCATATGTGCCTGTCAGGCGCGTTGCACCCGAACTCGTCGGTGCGAATATTGCACCAGACGGAGGTTAACTTTAAAGCGGGCCTTTCACCGCTGTTCCAAACTGGAATTTTTGGAACGCGGGAAGGAAAAACCTATCGTCAAGGTCGAAAACCTTGGAATTTGGAACAAATGTATTCGAAGTGGTGGGATTCAAAAGAACTCACAATCCAAAACTCCAACCGCCGATTCCAATTTGGGACCTCGATGAGAGGCTAGGAATGAAACTCGAAATCTCCCGTGTGGGGGAAGAGGAGTTTGGGTAGCAGGAATTCTGCACTTTAAACGTTGTCTCAGAACAAACTTTGGAATATCCGTGAATGCTTTGCCGAATTTTTTCAATTCCTACTATTAGTACACACTCTCCCTATATATATATATATATATATATATATCTTGTTCAAATTTTGCAATCGATTTTAAACTAACTTCCCGATGAGCTGGAGACTTGAAACTTGAAACATAGCTCAGAACTAGATGACAATGCAATATTAATTCGCTGTCTTGTCTGTCATTTCATATTTTGCATGACGCATGCGCAGTACGTTTTTCATTATATCTCGAAAACTATTAACATTACCGACTTGGTTCTTGGATATATGGATGCCCTATGGGATCATCGAAGCACCTCCATATTTCAGCCATATCTTTGCGCATGCGCAGTATATTTTTCATTATATCTCGAATCACCTAAGTAGGAATTGACTTAAAAAATATTTTTATATTACTTGTTCGACTAAAATGGTCGAAAAAAGACCGGTCTTAGTCTACGACCACATGGGCGTTATCCAGCAGTCGCTGCTTGAAGGTCAGCCACACAATAATTATAAACAATATGCAAAAGAGCTGGGTGGCCACACGCGTGACCTTCGCGCCGTTTTCTCCCTTTCTCCGGGTGCATTCTCGCGGCTGCCGCAAAACGATGCGCTCGGGTCTATTTTTCAGGCGCGGGAAATAATCGCTTTGCTGCTTAAAGTGGTTTCCGTTGGTATTTTCAAGTGTTCCAGGGTCGGATTATCAAGTTGACAACAGTCTAGGGGGCCCCGCAACGTTCGGGGCGTCAGGTATCGAAATTTGTTCCGGCATTTTCAGGGTTATTTAATTTTTGTAATTTTATTTGCTTTACAAGGGTTATGTACTCGAACGTAGTTAAATTAAAATTAAGTACCACTTAAATTTCAAAACACTATTCTTAGCATTTTTTTCATGTTTGAAATTTCTCATGCAGGTATGTGCGGTAAATATTTTTTTTTTTACAGTTGACGGATTGACTCATGAATCAAATACCCCTGTCAAACTTTGTATATGAGTATTTGGAATGCACTAAAACAAATTTTGTCGCTTTTCTACCGTTTTGTTAAAAAAATAATTTTTAATTTTAAATTTTTTTTAAAGCGAGATACTGAAACTAACTTTCTTGAAGGTGACCAGCAATTAAATGTCATATAAAATTTTCATAACTATATTTATATAATAACTGCATATATAGATATTAAATTAAAATCAATAAAAAAATCTAATTTTGGTAGTTATGGGGGAGGGAGGGCCCGTAAATTGATTTGCCTAAGGGCTAATACAGGACTTAATCTGGCCCTGTTTTGCTCTTTTCTACATCATTTAAAATAAATATATCAACTAATACTACTTGGATAGTGAGCTTATGATTCTTGAATTTCCATAGTTTTTTTCAGTTTTATATTACAGATGTAAGTATTTCAGTTGATTTTATTTTCACGTCATTCAGCTCATTCTTTGGTCCTTTTATATTGCTTTTTTGTTAAATGTTTACTTTTTTCTCTTTCTTTTTAAATAAAATTGTTTAAAATAATTGTATTTATTAACCCTTTCCCAACTACAACCTAATTTTAATAATTACAATCTTAAAAATTGATTGTTTTGTCCTTTTCAGATCGCGGTTTAAAATTACAAAGTACGCCACAAAATAGTACTCTTGATGCTTCAAAACTAGACGTTAGATATAAGCTATTTGTGTCGTGTAGCTGCATAAGTTACCATCTCCACTTTTCAAAAATAAGTTTTTTCAAACATTATATGTCCATTTGACCCTCTTAACATCTCACCATCATGAATTGGTAATTAGAATACATTGCCGGAACTCTTCGAATGCATGCAGTTCATTTTTCAAATCTCATTTTGACTAGATGTGACAGAAAATCCACTTTTCTCAAAATTTTCCTCATTTGGAGATGGCCACTTTTTCAGCTACACGGCACATTTGTTACTAATTGTGTCTTAATTGAAAAAAATTGCGTTGGTGGTAAAAGGACTTAATATGGTTCAAATTAAAGCAGGAATTATTTCGATTACCTTCTCACTTTAAAGAAATATTTAAGAACCTATAATTTATAAATGAATTTTTTTTTTCATTTGAAGAGGAAGAATGTCAATAAAAAAAACCCAAAACTCTAATGAAATTATAAACACTTTTGTTTCGTTTTCAAGTACGAGATAAATGGCATGAATCTTTTATTTACACATTTCTAATGTAACAAAAATTTCACACAAACAACTGTTTGAATTCGCCACTTTGTTGCACTAGAAAGCAGACACAAATGACAGTTCGCGTCAGAAAAAAAGGCACGTGTGGATACGGCTGTGGTTTGGATACGGATGCTGAGAAAAAGGCGAAGAACCGCTCGTGTGGCCGTATAGGACAAATGACATATCCTAACCTTCTCGTGAATGCGAAGTTTAATAAAGATAAATAAGTGATGCGTACAGAGAGAGGTTTTACACTCAGAACACTTCAGAATTCCATACCGTAATTAGAGACAAAATAGTAATAGATGTTCGTGGCTTAACCGAAAAAAATCTTTATCCAAAACCGCTCCCCCTCCCTTTAGTTCAGTTAACAACGGGGTTATACTGTAATGTATTTTACACAATTAAATTTGTGTTATATATATATATATATATATATGCAGACAATATTCTTGTATATAGTCTAAATACAGTATATAGAATTCACGTCTATTTACTACATATAGTCTGACCTTTGAAAATTTATTTATATATATATATATATATATATATATATATATATATATATATACAGTCGGACCTCAATTTAACGAAGTCATTAAATCCCGAAAAAAAGTTCTTTATATGGAAAATTCGTTAAATAGAGATTCACCTTTTAAAATACTTTCAACTACACAAAACAGATTTTAAATTCATAAACAGTAAATATTATTAAAAAAAGTAATTAATCACACCTTTATTTTGTAAATTAATATCTATTTGTTTTATATATCTTATCCACCAAAAAGAAATCTGCAAGGAAAACAAAAATAAAACAAAACATTGTCCGGGAATACACTGTATTTTCAATTTTATAAGAATAATTTTATGTTAAAATTAATGAATTTTAACGACATTATCGCATTTTTATAGCAAGTAATTTTAAGCATACGTTACCACATGCGTCCTTAAATTTAATTACTGATAAAGTCAATTAATTTTGTCTGAGTTTTTTGTTTGAAAAAGTGTTTTCTCTCATAATACGTCTCGCATCTTTGCAATGCACCAAAACCCCCTTCAGGCGTATTTTCTTCAAACTGTGCGTCGGATTGTATCAAATGATTTTAGCATTTCATCATACGAAGGTTTGTTGATTTCTGCATCATGATCATTTCCATCTTCATCTTCATCGCAATTCATTGCTGTATTGTTTTTATTTTTCACACTGTCCAAAATATCAATTCAGACTGGTAAAACCAGTTCAAGATCATTGATCACCATAAAATGTGTTAAAAGAAACAATAAGTCTGAAATGTTCGGAAATATTTTGAGAAATAGAAAGAAAAAAAATATCGGATCACATAAAAAAGTTCGTTAAATAGCGAATGCACTTCGCTATTTGGAGGTTATTTTACGAAGAAATTCGCAAAATGTTCGTGGTTCCAAGGAAAAGTTCGCAAAATAGAGAAATTCGCAAAATAGAGGTTCGTTAAATAGAGGTCCGACTGTATATATACACTTGTGATATTTTTGATTAACGCATTTATGATTTTTTTTGTCATACGAGTTCTGAATAGTTCACTTTTAATTATAGTAAGATTTAAAATATTTCGATTTTCAGTTTTGAGAAACCTAACCCAAAATAACAGACAATCAAAATATATTTGCACGATATATGATGGCTACCTTTATCAACCAGAATATAAAATTCCAAAAACCTTTCATTTTCGTGCATCATCCTTAATTGGAAAAAGAAAATACGTTTAAAAACTTTTGCTGCGAAGTTTCCAGAGATACCACAAACGACCCAGAATATCAAAGCATGAATAAATCATTTTCCAAATAGCCTTGCCCTTCAACAATTTACCTGAAACTGAACAAGGAAAAAAAGAGTGACTAGCTAGTTATTTCTGTGTAGAGATTAAAAATAATGGAAACAGGAAATACGTGACTTCGTTTTATTATTTCTTTCCAGTCGTAGAAAATGGAAATTGTGAAGACGGGACTTTGTCCTGGTTTGCGAAAGAACTGAGGATGAAAGAAAAAAAAAGAACCGCAACTTTTTTTACCATTAACTGAACATTTGTAATACTAATGTTATGGGTTTAATTTCTTAGTTTTGTTCAATTGATCACAACATCGACATGACAATTGAATTGCCAATTTTTATTCATTATTTTTGAGTCAGTAGAATTAAATCAAATGTCCAGAAATATAATGAAAGAATAAAAAATTGTGATCATACATTATTGGAACCATTTCAAAAAATTAATAAAAAAATTTATAATGTTACAACTACCATTACTTTTTAAAGAGAGCCCGTTAATTTTTTTTCAGATAGGTAACACGCCGTTATGGTGGTCAAGGTGGCTGTAAATTCCCATTTTTAAGAGCCATTGCCTTCAAAACTATTAAAGCTAGAAGAAGAATAAAAACATGTATTTGTAGGAAATTTCAAGTTCTTTAATTTGTTAAATCAATTGTAATTCTAAAACTGAATAATTTTCGAGATATTCAAGAAAAATTAAAAAGAAGCAAACAATAAAACCCCCGTATCGGCTTCTGCTGATCTGTAGCCATTGCGTAGGGAAATCTCTAGTCGTAGCAAATTTAGAACGCCGTAATGGTACGCCACTTTTCTGAAAAACGACTTTTTTTATTTGCTCTCTCATTTAAAAAACGCAGTTGCAGCACTATTAGTTTTTTTTATTAATTTTTGAAATGGGAAGAATAATTTATGGCCACTCTTTATATCAGTTTTTATGAAATGACTCGTTACTGGCATTAAAATAATAACATCTGGGAAATAATTATAAGTGAAAGCCGAAAGTATATCATGTTTGGCGACGCATAATTAACGTGGATATCTAGTCAGTGAATTATTGATTGCATATTTAAGAACATCTGCTTAATTTAGAATTCAATATTTTACAATAATTTTTTAATGCTTTCCGAAAATAATGCAATAAGAGAAAAGGATATTAAATGTATAAAAACAATGTTTTGCTTTATCTTTAAAAGAAGGCTATATTGCACAAAACTTTATTTTCAGTCTTGTAAATTCAACAATTTTTCCTTTAAATTAGAAGAAAAGGGTTTCATCCACACAAATAACAATAGACCATTTGATTAGATTCTCTTTTCAATCTCAATATCACAATTAGCTATTATTCTGCGGTGAACCACAAAAACTGATTAATTAATTGGCTGATAGGGCAACTAAATATATTACCAAAGATATTAAACAAGTGCTATTCTAAAACCATGTTTAAGTACACAACGCTCTACTGTTTGTTGCTCACTGTTTAAAATTATTATAATACACTTATTTGACAAGTTTCACTACTTGATATGCAGTAATTGCCTTAAGAAAAGAATAAAGAAGAAATTTCGAGTTTCATCAGCATAGAAAAATAATGTAATCTGGAACGAATCGCAATATATTCGGCAATTCAATCAAAGAAAAGTTTTGTATACTAGAAATTAAATATTTGATTTCAGAAACACAGTTTTATTAATGCAGTGATGATTTAAGCTTTTAACAATTATGTTACTCTAACGGAGAGATTGCTTCATGGATTTTAATGAATAAAGTATTCTAAATTCTTATCTTCCTGAGTAATATCATAGTTTCTTGGTTGTTTACTGATGTTGGGAAAGCAGTTGAGTATTAGTTGAGCATTAATTTTGTCAGAAAAGTTGAAGAATTTTAATCTAAGATTATATTGAAACTATTCTTTATCAAGATTTCCGGTTGAATTTAAATGGTCTCGTGAAAGCTTTAAATGTATATTAAAGTACTAAAGTCGTGTCTAAACTTAAATACAAAGTAATGTTTGTTAGAGTAAAGAATTGTCCCTAAGCATTTGGATTCAGAATTGTTGAAGTGTTTTGAAGTATTGGAGTACTTTTCACTTCGTTTGAGGAAGCCAAATGCCAGCTTTTATTTTATTCAAATTATTTTCCATCTTTCTTTATCTTTTAAATTTCATTTGAAAATGTCTAAAATCAAAACACATTTGTTAATATTTTAATAAAATAAATGGAAGAAAATACGCAATAAATATATATTTCATCGTCAATGTATAAATTTAAAACATAAAATTTGAATTATAAGTTTGCAGTAGCATTTCACATGTCTCCTAGGTATTTTTGAAGTTACAAAAGTGTACAGACGAACTGTTTGTACGCACAAGACAATTAATTACAGTTCAAAATAGCATTCCACGTTACACTTTGCCAAAATATAATTTATAGTATAAATCGTAAAATGGAAGAGTATAAAACGTAAAATGAAAAACTCAATTAAAGCACAATAATGTTTCTTCATGGGATGAAGTTATTGTGAATTGCTAAAATACAATGTTTCATGTCTTTTCGAATTTGATATGAAAGTTTGTTATTTTATTTTATTGTTTTTCTAGTATGTTTTGCTTCTTTTATATGTATATATATATGTATCACATTTTGGTACAAATTTTTACTTTTCTCTAGCTTTCATGTATTTTAAATTGATTCTTTTTAGGATTCTCGCATATTTAAAGAACATTTAATTCCTGTTTCAAAATAGAAAAAAGAAAACTTAAGTATTTATCATTCAAAAATTATATCTTCACTAAAGGTGCCAATGCTTTTTTAACATCATAAAATTCTAAAGGCATTTCGTTTTCGTGCAATGTACGCAATTGAAAAGAAAAGAAATCGCCCATAAAACTTTGGTTTTGAAGCTTTAGGAGATACCACAAACGACCCATGATATCAAAGCATGAATAAATCATTTTCCAAATAGCCTTACTCTCTTTGCTTGCCTGAATGAAACAAAAGAAATACTAGCTAGTTATTTCTGAGTAGAGATTAACAATAATGGAAACAGGAAATACGTGACTTTGTTTTATTATTCCTTTCCAGTCGTAGAAAATGGAAATTGTGAAGGAGGGATACCGTTTCCGTTTGAAAGAGAATCGTGGAGAAAAACTGCATTACTTCCCTTCAAATGAACATTTCGAACTCTAAATTTATGGAATTATTTTTCCATGATTTGTTCAATTGATCGTAACATCTACATGGCAAAGGAATTTTCAATTTCTCTTCAGTGTCTTTTCAATTAGTCGAGTCGTTTCATTTGGCGAGGAATCTAGTATAAATGCAATATTGCGTATGGCCTCATAAAATGAATGTCCTAAAATGAATTATTATTAAACGTAAAAGTAAAAAAATGCTTGCATAGAATAATTAAAATTGATAATTGTTGATAATTTATTCTAAATTCCTAATTGCCCAAGTTCTTAGGCTTTGAAGTGCTTTAGTCCATTGAAATTTTTTAAAATTTTTTTCAAAATAACGACAATGAAGATAGCGATTCTTAAAAACTAATATCAATGAGTAGAAAATCCCCTCTGCTCGTCCATTGTTGTTTTATTTTCAACGCAAATCAGAGCGCTGCAATATTTCAAAGAACTCAGTTATTTCAACAATTTAAGAATTTCGGATTAGAATAAAATTTCTGAGATGCATCGTAAATCATATAGCTCATACATTGACTCTTCAGCTATTAAGTATCATCTAGATTGGTCTGTATTAGTGTTCCTTAAACATCGATAGTTCAACTATCTCTTTTTCAATTTTCAACTTCAACTTTCTCAAAGCTATTGATACTATCGATAGTTTTCTCCCGGTGATGCTATCTATAGGTGTTCGTCCAGTCGATGGTTTAGAAACTATCGATAGTTCCAGTCGATCGTTCTAAAACTATCGACTGAAAATGCGCTTATCCATAGTATTGCGTGGGAAAAAACTATCGATAGTTATGAGAAAGTCGATACTATTGATTATTTCAGTCGATAGTTCCGAAAACCCGATACTATCGACTTGACTTCGATAGTATTGATAGTCTATCGTTGTTTAAGGAACAATAGTTTGTATACATGAGCACCAGTGCTAGACAGTTCTTTTCAGTTTGAATTTTTGCTGTTAAGTTTATTTCGTGTAACTTAATTAAAAATGCTGAATATTCAGAATTTTTATGGTGAAGAACTGTTGTCAATTTTTATATATGCAAGGTTTATATAGGTAGGTATTCTATTTATCGTTATATCTCCTTTTTAAAGTTATAATTTCTTGGATTTAGTCTTCCCAACATGTCTCATACATTCTCTATGGGATTCAGGTCCGGTGATCTAGCAGGCCACGTCATCTTTGGAATGGTTTCACTCTCCAGATAACTCTACACCAATCGTGCACTATGCAGGCGGGCGTTATTGTCCATAAATATCGCGTCGGTACCCATTGCAGAGATAAAAGGCAGCACAAGAGGGTGTAGGATTTCGTTTATTTTAAGGTATATTGTGCTAATAGGGATC
The DNA here is from genome assembly GCA_013235015.1 of Araneus ventricosus. Taxonomy (NCBI): domain Eukaryota; kingdom Metazoa; phylum Arthropoda; class Arachnida; order Araneae; family Araneidae; genus Araneus; species Araneus ventricosus. The sequence continues at coordinate 10,756 of BGPR01036701.1, forward strand.
GTAAAAGATTTTCAAGAAGAATTTTTTTCTTTGTAAATTTTTGAAATTTTCCCACATTTATTAATTTTTATTTACATACAAGAACATCTCATAAAAATATTACAAATAAAAGAATATTTTGACATATTGCATAATTAATAAATGGTGTAAATTTATTTTAAAGATATCTTGGGAAATAAAATTCAGATTTTGGACCGTCTTTCTCTGTATTCAAGGGTTTAACGACTGCTGCCTCTTTTTCGTTTAAAACCAGTTTTCGTTTAAAACCGTAAAGATTTCCACTAGAAAGGAAATTTTGCAATTACTTTAACGAAATCATTCAAAAATGTTAATGGCATATAATCATAATAGTAATTATACTAATTATTTAACATCATTAAAATTGTTTTTATGATTATTTAACTGTTTAAAAATTAAATTATGACTATGGTTCATATATCATTCACTCTCCATATAACTCCACACCAATCTTGCACTATGCGGGCGGACGTTATCGTCCATAAATATCATACAAAATATTTAATGCTTAAAAATTATTAATATTCTAATAAAACATGTTTATGAAATTTTAATTTAACGAAATACTAATTTTTAAAAAATATTTTCAAACAAGAAAACGGAGGCGGATCGAACCCCGGGCGAAAGGCTTGCATGCCAGTGATATACCGACCATGCTATTCACGCTTCACTAACGGTGACAACTTAATGGTCTATAACCTATGCCGAAAGTTTCAGAGCCACTTTCTCCAATTGGCTGACCATTGCGCTTCAGCATTTTAATGGATGAACACCCTAAAAGTATACTATTAATATACCAAGTCCCATCCTGAACTGAATTTCCCAAGTCATGCCCTCACCTTGTAAGACTGAATAGAGCTAATTCAGCATGTGAAATGTGATTTCGTGTATTTCTCCGTTATAGACAAGATTTGAGTTACATTTTAGTCAGATGTCTTAGTATTACTGGAGATTTTTAACATATTCTCTTTATTGTAATAAAAATTCCAATCGCAATTCTGCATTGGATTCATTTCATTACCACAGACCAGTTATCTCAGAATTACGACGGATTTTGAAATATTCACTTACTTGTCATGGATATTTCTGTCGTCCTCTGCTTATCGAATTTTAATTATGAAGCAAAATAGGACTCTAATTGCTTTTTCTACCACAGAAAAAATGAGTTATAGTCTAGTTAGATATTTCAGCACTTTTGTGGGTTCTTAGTACTTCTGTGAATTCCAATCTTTACTGCAGTTTCATTGACGCACATCAGCTTAAAAAATCACAGCTTCCGAATTTCAGTGAATTCTCAATACTTTGAAAAACGTTGATAACTTCATTTTTCACTTGGCAGAACTCTTTAGCTCCACGATTCATCATGCTTTGGCACAAAATCATAACCGTTAGTATCCAATTCCATTTTATGACGTGACAGTGATGGATTGTTCGCTATGAATACAGAATCCAGAAGAAATTTGTTTTAAATATGGAATTGCAAATTTTTCTCTACATTATTCATCAGCTGAGAACGAGTAAATCGGTTTGTTGGTTTGTCCCTTTTTTGAATGAAACTATGTTTCCTATTCAAAAACTTGTAACGAGGAAACTAATTTAAATTGCGATTTGAAAACTGTTTTTACGTATTGTTACCAAATAATATTTTACATTAAACTGGAGCATGCCTACCCATTTCTACAATTTTTTCTTATTTAGAAACTCAACAAATTTTGTAAAAACAAATATTAGAGCTTCATTGTATATAAAACAATAAAAAAATTCGTTCAACAGCTTCGTACTGCGTGCGCTGTCTACCGTGCTCATGCGCAATGGAGAGCTGAATACTATAAAGGCTCAAGTATCATCTGTCTCTCTTTGCTCTTGCACTTTCTATGATTTATGTTCCTGTTGTTGACATGTTAATTCAATTATCATTTACTTTACTTTTACTTTTATCTTGTTACATTTATTAAAGTTATAATTATTATCATGATTTAGCTTCTTCAGTGTTGCGTGATGTTCCTCAAAACTGCACGAGCCAGTATATGCATGCATACCTGTCAACGGTGGTTTGTACCTTCTAAGTTACCTTTCCTAATGAGATGCATTAGCTACTCTTTGTTGCAGTAACTTAAAGTAAATTATTACCCTAGTGCTATAGACATAAGGATAACCAAGTTAGCCTATTGACCATCGCATCGATTCAAAGTAGCAACCTTAACATTTGGTTTGCTAAAACCGATTTCTTAGCGTAACAAAAACTGTCTTTTTTTTAAAATTACAATGGAACCTCTCTTAACGAGTATAATTCGTTCCAGAAGTTTACTCGTAATGCAAAACGCTCTTTAAGCGAATCAATTTTTTCCCATATAAATTAATGTAAAATGCGATAATGCGTTCCGTTCCGAAATAAATACTCAAAAGATTTTATGCATAGACCTTATTTATAGAAAATTATAATATAATATTGCTAAGAACCGTGAATTTTCATTTTTTCTTTTATAGCACAATCAACCAACATGGAATGCAGATATGATTTGCAGGAAACAAAATCAAAAATAGAAATAATAAGTTTATTATTTATGATACATGTGGCGACTCCTGACGTCTGCACCCGTAACTGTGGAACTGATCTCTGGCAGCATTATATAACTGAGCAGAACGGACTGTGAAGCAGTCTCGCTTGTGCATGCATTCCAGTCTAGTTGGAGCTGTGTTCATGAAGTTGCGATTTCTGTGTCTACTTCATCAAGTTGTATTTACTGCATTAAGTTTGCATTTACTGCATCCATGTTTAATCTTGTTTTAACCTATTTTTAAGTGTTAATCTACTTTACAGCATCTTAATAAAAGAATTCGTTAAAGCTGGAATACCTTCTTGTGTCCCACCACGATGCCTTTTGATTAAGAGTAATTGTCGGTATGTTATAGCCATTTGAACCCGACATACATACTATAATTAGCAGGATTGAGTTCAATGCTTCATTTAGAAATATTACTAATTTTTCAAGTGTTTTAATAGAGTTGTTCAATTTTTATATAAATTTTTTTTTCAGTTGGAAAGTGTCTAGAGACAATTGTTTTTGCCGACGCTACAAAATTTGACGAAAATGTGGGTCTGAATTATAATAAAATAAATTTGTACCGCGCTTAGCCATTGCCTTGTAAAGGGTGATGCTTCTCAATGTAAGATGCAACAGTTTCCCATTCTTTCAGCATTTCTCTTATTGCACTAGAAGATTGTTGCTTTGCTGTTACCTCCTCCTCTGACAATCTCTCTTGAATAACTTCATGATGTGAAAGGCAATGTAACTCCATAAGCTCTTCGGTGGTCAGCTCTTGGTTCTGTTCTTCCACAAGCTCACTGATATCTTTGCTATCCACCTTGAGTGCCTGATCCTGGCCAAAGTCACAATCTCGTTGACTATAGGCTCGACAGGGTACTGTCGCAGACTCCTCAATGTCACATTTGATAACACTCTCCGGCCAAACCTTTTTCTAAGCAAAAGTGAGGATTATCTTGGCAATCCCTTCAAATGCATTTTCGATCATTTTGAGGCAGGAAACGATGAGGAACTGAAATTTTTAATAGTCTCTGAGAGTAAGGTTGGTCCTTAGACACCACGTTTGATAAGAACCCATAACTAGACACTATATATGTTTGGTAAAAATTAAAACAAAATAAAAGCTCGGTGAATATGACAGTAACAGGCTCATGATCCGGGACTTCCTCTCTTCTCGTCACCAGTTATGCGAACGTCGCTCTTTAAGCTAGTCATTTTTTACAATTTATTTTGCTCGTTATGCGAGATGCTCGTTAAGAGAGGTTCCACTGTAATTCTGTAAATGTCTAAAAAGATCAAAATAGTTCAATATTCATGAACTTAAAAATTAAATCTTTAATGTTTATAAAATTTAAATGTCGCACAAAATAGGGAACTAGGGGTTTCTTGTTCTAAGATGTATATTTTTAAATCTTTTTCTGAACATGCATGATATTTAAATGTGTAGTACTCTGCTCATGGCAAAATTAGCTCCAATAAAAGACTGACAAATCGTAACAGTACTAGTTACAATAATTTATTATTTCGATTATTTTGTTAATTAAAGACCTAAATAGCGTTGTCAAACAATTTTTATGTTAGAGTATGTCAGGAGAAGCAATAAACTGTGATGAAACGACGTATAAATGAGAAACGTACAGAAGGTGCTTTACTATACGTATATAGAAACTGGTAGCATTTGGAAAAAAATGTTCATCCATTAGAGTATTGTAGACCCAGCTTGCGTAGTTACTACTGTCAGCTTATAATACAACATCCACACTATTATCTTCAAACAATACAGCCGTGAAAGTTCATTTCCGTCAAAATTATATTAATTACGGAATGACGTATTCTCAATTAATCAAGCAAGATAGAATATTAATTTTCCCAAACTGCATTCCATAAAATTGAGTAATTGTTATTAATAATCATCTGGCTAGTGCAAATTAAGGGACGAGGAGAAAGAATGATTTTTTTTCAATAAAAGAAATCAGTTATCAGCTTCAGACTTTCGCATCGTTAAGGCAAGGAATTCATTTGATTGATAATGTGTAATAAGGATTGGAAGCTGTGATATTCATTAATGGTACGTCATTTTTCTCGCCTGTAGGAACCAATGATAAGAAAGGGAAG
>BGPR01036702.1:0-15433 GCA_013235015.1 Araneus ventricosus
AAGTTGAGGAAAAGTGGACTGGCACTAGCACTCGAACGGATATCTAAATCAAGCATTAAAATCTCGACTTCTTTACTTACTGCAAAAGTGGACTCTTTAAAGGGTCATAACATGGTATTGCCAACGATGATGAACAGGTCAGACGTAGTCTGTCCAAAAAGAAACCAAATTTTCGAAATAAGTCAATACTTCCTCTGAGCACCGTTTAATGAAATTTGTCTCCTTCAGAAATACCCTCCAACTCTATTTATTCACCGCTCCTTTATTCCAAATCCTAACAGAAATGGATATTTTAACCGTCGTAGTTGAACAGCTCATCACTCAAAGATGAAACAGCAACGTCTAACAAAAAAGCTTTATAAATACCCCATCTCCACCGTGTGTCTCATTGTCACTACCTGAGATAGGAAAGAAACCATATTAAAATCTCGATTTTTTAGGAATTAATGCAAAACCAGAGTATCTAAATGGTACTGTAGGCTAAAAATGCACGGTTTATACGTAGCCTGTCCAAAGGAGAAACCAAACTTTTGATATAAATCAATGCTTCCTCAGAGTATCTTTTAATGAGATTTTTCTCCTTTAACTATCCTCCTGCTCCTAACGCACCTTCCGTTGCTGAAATGGCTGCTGGGAATTCCTTTCTGCGATCACAAGTAAATCCCTGTCTCGTTGTTTCAACACATCTCTGTGGATTTTAACTTTGGAAACAAAAGAAAGTCGACACGGTCAAAGGTAGAGAGTTACAATATGTATTAGACAATTTTGATCCGCATTTCAACGCTCCAGCAACTCCTGACTAGCTGTAACACGATTCATGTTCAGGCAAGAGACGAGAAACTTATTTTGTTGCTGTGTGATAAATCCTGAGATTATCCGTCATAATCGTGTGAAGTGAGTTTCACTTCTCGTGGATATTTAAAAGATGATTTGTCAAAGAATCAAAGAGTGGAATTCCTCAGTGGGAAATCTAGCAAAACATCCACCAAAGATGATTCAAAAAATAGGCGCCAGTCGACGTAGAAGGGTGCCCAGTTTTCGAATCATCTAGAGATCGGCGGTTCGAATCATTTAGAGATTGGCGGTAACAATTATCTCCATAAGTTTGTTCCAGCTTCTAAAATGTTTCATTAAAAGTTTTTTTTGCCAATTTTAAGCAAAATTTTATGCAATCTCGTTGCTCTTCTATTTTCAAATCGCAATTAATCGCCAAACACACAAAATACTGATTCACTCTACCACTCCTAAAACAGTGACAAAATGGTGTGGCGTTCTTCATGAAAACGTGCAGGTGCAAGCTCAAGGTTAACACGACACAATGCCATTACAATGGAGTTGACGCGATAACGCTCTAATTTAAAAGTTCAATTTCTTTTTGGTCAGGCCTCGCAAAATAATTAAGAAGGATCCTTTAATTTATAAAAACAGTAGAAAGGGTCCTCCTTACTGTCCGCTTACGCCGGTCCAACGCCCCAAGCAGCTTCCAAATCGCGGGAGTTACTTCGTTACATTGACAGCCTCCTACTAAAATGAAGGAAACTATTTAATAAAGGGAAAGGAATAATAATACTAATAAATGCTTCGGTGCTGGTTGTTGACGTATTTAAGTCTACATATATTAAGGCGTATTATATGATCAAATAACATCTCAATTCGAAGTGCAAGAATGAATCAGTTTGGAGCTAAAATGAGTTTCGAATAAATTATCCAACTAAAACCAGTCAAAAATAAGCAACAAAGCCATACTTAGATAGCGCTGCCATCGACGGATGAAGAAATTACTAAAAATATAAGTTGCAAATTTCCTTTTTTAATTTTAAAAGGCAAAAGTAGTTTGAAATTCCAGGAAATCTAAGAGTTTTCAAAAGAATGGTACTAAACACTTATGTGTAGAATTTAAATTCATCCATGTATAATGCATTTCATGAAAACGTAAAATATTTCTGATCATCTTTTCATATAGAGAGATTAAATTATCTCTACCTTCTCCTATACGAAATATGCATACAAAGAGAAAGGATTGCAATCGTCAAAGCTAGATTATAACAATTTCTGTGAGTCAGAATAAACAATTTTTGAAATTATGTTCGCCTATCTCTGAACACAATAACTCTAAAACGAAAAGAAATAAACGGATAAAATTTGGTATGTGCTCTTGACACCAACTGTTGATTACTTTCGAAATATGGACGAGATCTCCGTACAGGAAGTCTATTTGTCTGTCCGTCTGTGTGCATGCCAACTCGATAACTCAAAAAGCTAAATGGTCAAGCATGATTCATCCACGTCTCTTCAAAGCGTTAACTTTTAACTAAGCGCAACTGCTCTTTTTGTCCTTTTTCTTTTCGAATAGAATTATCCAGAAAAGTCCCGAATCCAATTAAAACTTCTTATCTCGATGTTCCTCGATCGAGCACGAATAATTAATTATCACGATGGTAATTGTTAGCTTTCCTCAGTTAATACGAAGTTATTTCAATGCTGTTTTTCATTGTTTTGGCGTTGAACTAATTCTATTATAAAAAATGAAATAAAATGGTATGAGGTCTTTTAACCAAAATTGTAGATCTGCATCATATTTTGGATTCAATCAGTCGACAAGGTGTCCATCATGCATATACGATCCTCTTCATTGTATTACAAAACTTTACACAAAACGCTCCATATTCTATTAGTATACGAGAAAGTCGATGGAAGATTAGTCCTGCTATTTTTTAAACAATAGGATAGTAAATTAGTCTTAAAACAAACCCAAATTAACAGTTTAGAAATGGATTTGGGAAATTGTCAGAAAACGAATTGTTTACTGAAATAATATTAAGAAAACCCAAATGCAATGAATGAGATCACCGCAATTCAGCTCTTATTTTCTAAACTTTTTTTAAAAAACTGTTTTGCATCGCTGTTTGTTTATACATAATTTTTTTATTAAATTTTTACGGTTAAGAAAAATTGTGTAGAAAAAATCCTCCCAAATTTCTGAACATTCAGGAATGATTGTCCATGTTTCTGTTCGTCATCTGATCACAGTGCTAGATCGCCCAGATTTTTGAGTTATCGCATTCCCATCCCCTAATCACCAGACTTAGTCCCCTTTGATATATTTTTGTCCCGAAATGGAAAATGGTTATGTGGGGTCGGCATTACGACAATGAGGAGAAAATAAAACTTGAAATGATGAGGTGTTTGATGAGCCAAAACTTCTGAAGATTTCCAAACATATGTGGTATGGCTCTGGATCAAAAATCCCGAAGAGCCAGAATCTCGAATGGCTGTAATGTCTAACTATTCTAAGCAACAATAAGAAGAAAAAATTCAATGCAATAAAGGAGAAAGCTTAAAGTTTTGTTAGGGTGCTTAATAATTGCCCTATGTGATTTCCCTCGATTGCACAGACATCATCTGTGCGGTAGTCCGTTTCATACCACATGAAGCATTCTCTATGAGTACATTCACTGTTGCAAGCTAAGGCAGTCGACATCACATCTCAATGAAATGAAGACCCAAGAAATAATTTCAGAATTTTTAAACAGCCATAAGAAGAGCATGGAAGCACGCACCAATGACTGCGAACATGCTGCACAGTGTGTGGCGTGAAAATGGGGGACTACTTGGATGCTGCTCCTGTGACCACGGGAAGTCACATTGGGCAATTATTACGCATTCAAATAAAACATTAAGCTTCTTTGTATATCGTGTTCGAATTTCTCCTTACTATTGTTGTTTACAAGAAAGTTACAGCCATTTGTAATCAGAGCAATTGTTTTGAATAATTCTATATTTGAAAGTTATGCAAGAAGAAATAGCTATTAGAGAAACACAAATAATAATCCAGTTCTTTGCTACTTTCTCCTATAAGCAGAAAACAAAGTATCTTACTTTCAATGGATCCATCTGCAGTCTTAAATCTACTTCCTTTTAGTACTAATTACAATATGGAGAATAAAAAGAAGTCACACAGGGCAAGATCAGGTGAAAAGGATTGGATTCCAAGATGAGGATACCGTGCTTGGCCAAAAACATCTTGACAGACATTGAACTGTGGGCTGAGGCATTGTCCTGGTGAAGAAGTCATGATTTGTTTCACACAGGTTGTTTTACCCATTGATTCGTGTAAACAGCCTGAAATGTGGGAATACAACAGAGATGATACAGTTCCCATATGGTAGTAAGAATGCTTGTGCAATATTGTTGGTTTAACTTCAGGTACCCAATTCCTCTAATGTCAAAAAATGTTTGATAACCAGTTTTTACATGGATCATCATCAATTTCTTCACAATCCTCTTTGAATCTTTTCAAGTTCATTACATATTTCGTTTTGAAAATTACTAAATTTATTTCAAAAATGAGTATTAGACATGTAGCTGATCATAAATATGTAAAAGAAAAAAATTTAGAATTCAAGAAATTTGTGGTTTCTCAGTGAAACAAATGAACCTTAATGGGCTATTTTTCTTCCAAATAAGTTATCATCGAAATATAAATTAAATACATTATTTAAATTACAAGTATACAAGAGTATTCAGGATATTCAACCTTGATAAAATTCAATATTACTTTTGAAGATTCAATTTTAAAAAATATCAATATATACAAGAAACCTCATCAGTTTGTTTCTTTTAGAGATCGAAAGCAATTCAACTTTTGCAATGCCAATATCTTTGTTAATACTAACGGTATTGAACTGGAATTGTTATATAAGTTGACCTATATATCTGGCTCTTACATTATGAAAGAAAAATTACGTTTCGCCTATGCACAGTAAAAAAAAAAAAAAATGCTCAATATGTGGTTATACTTGCAAAACCAATGAACCTGAAAGGGTTAAACCAGTCGGAAACTAGTGTAGAGGACAAACACTTATTCAATGTTGCTAAAAGTGTACATTGATAAGTTTTGTTGAAGATTTTCCAAATTTAAAGAGGAATTTAATGTTAAAATGCTGCTTCATATGAGCAATAAGCACTTTTTCCTATGCGGTGTACATGAACAAATAACTTCTAATCTTGGTTACAGCCAAAAGAAGCAATATGCAAGGTAGAAACTTGAACAGATGGTAGAGAGTGAAGTATTATATAAATGACAAAGCCATGAGCCATTTGTCCTCAACTTGCTAGTTGTTCCTCGGTGACAAAAACTGTCCAGTTAATTTCTAATTACATATCGTATTAACAAGTGTTGGAGATTAACTGCTAGAAAGAACCAATTGGTTCATGAAATTCAAGAAAATTTGGCAATTTCTCTCTAGTTATTTGACAAATAATCTATAAAATCTTTAACAATAGGGTTTTCAGGAGGAATTTTTGACCCCAAAACACAAGTTGTGTTTTTGTTTAAGGAGACTAAACAACATTTTCCATTCTGCATAACATCTAGGATATCAGTATTTAGTAATGTTCTACATTCTGTCCTATATCACACTATAATTAATCTCTGAATAATGCTTTTTTCTGAAAAATACTTATATCTGAAGTATTATTTTCTCAGTTAATAAAATAACAATTTAATACCTTGCCAGTACCAACACGATTCAAATGTTTTAATGGTGACAAACTTCCCCTTACAAAAATGACTCAATTGTGTTAATGGCACCAAACATCGAAACCATTAAAATGACCACCTCTCGAAATGGAATCAAAAAATAAAAACCTGTATACATATTAAAAACTACAAGACTTCAAGGACTATTTATGCCAAATTTGAACAACATGTTTAGGCATGACTGCATAGCAAAAAAATTTCCTGACAAACAGAAGAAATGCCAAAAAGTTAAGTTGAAAAAAGACCTCGCTTTGCTTGGTCATTAACAATTATAGAATCTTTCATGCACAAGTTTTTTCTCAAATTGATTCTGAAGTGGCACCATTGATAGGGAATCAAAATTTAATTAAATTAATCGATCAGCTGATATTCAAGTTCTGAAAATATTAAAATAGTTATTGTCATCAAAATGCATAACAATCCCATCTTTACAAACATGAAACAAGTTAAACAAAGTGCGTAAAAACACAATGAATGCACAAATTAAAAAACGAAACTTTGTTTATTTTTGGAACATGGAAAGAAATTAATGTGAAGTAGACAAATCTATACATAATGGAATATGGCGAGTAACAAATTATAAGTTGAAGACATCAAGATAAAATTTTTAAATGGTCAAACTAATTTAAAATCACATTTACACAGTAAATAAAGTTGTAAGGTAATTCAAACACTCTATGCAGAACTGTTAATACATCAGAAGTAGCATGAATTTCCATACAATGGTATCAAATATAAGATCCAATAAAATAGTTTTAATCTATATTTCGTTACACTAAAATGTTCCCAATAAAAATCATATTAAGAATAAATATTATCATTTAGCAAAATATATAGAAGATAAGTTTAAAATATTTCAATGTATTAAATAAATTTTTAATTAAAAAAAATCTTTAAAAAAATCTAAACAAGAAAAATAAACTTTCAGAAACATATATGTTAACTACAAGCATAAACAATATCATAAATTGATTTATATCTTAAGTAATTTATTTAAATTTAAGAATTTTGCTTCTTCATATAAAATACTTATTCTTCAAAAAACTCAAAAACACACATAATACATAAAAATTTCACACACATATACATAAAATATTAAAGCAACAATACAACATTTAAGATTTTTATGCAGTGAATTCTTCCCAAGAGATGTAGGTGCTGATGGCATGACAAAGTTTGCACAAAATACAGAATATTTCCACCACACATAACACCATTCATTCTTTCACGACACAAGCATTTGACATTACTAGAAATTATTTCAGTGGACATTTATCAAAGAGAGCATTTTGAAGCTTCCTTGCTTTTGCGCTTCTTGTATTTTTCAAGACGACTTTTCTTGATAGATGATACCTTGGAACTGATTTTTGTATTTTCCTTTTCTTTCCTTACACTAAAAAAGAAAATAATTCATAAGCTACATCTGCCACCAAACCACCAAATTTTTTTTCAAGAGATAACTTGCCAAATCTAGTACAGTAGAACCTCAGGAATCTGAATATCTTTTTTAATTTTCTGCGATTTTTTTATTAAAAAATGAAAGAAAACAACAATTAGGAATCGGAAACAAAGCTAATGTATATTCCTAACTTAAAAGATACATTTGAATTCGTATTTAGAATGATTGTAGCATTTTAATTAGTAGAAACAAAATCAGTTATCTTCTCTTCATGTAAGGAACAAAACTTGCTTGATGATGCAAATTGCAGTTAGCTCTTTCCTTACTCTTTCACAGAGTATCCAAAGTCAATACTCTATTGCATTTGGTATATCAAGAGTATTTTACTGAATTTTTCGGATAATCCGAATTTCCCGGAATCCGAACAAAAGCTATCCCAATTAATTTGGATTCCCAAGGTTTTACTCTATTACATTTATTGCAGTTAAAACCTACTGGTTGGCAAAAGTATTGTAAACTTGGTAATGAGAGAGTACCAAAATTTCAAGTCTAATCATTTTCTTGCAACTCTTCATTAAAAATCTAATTATTATTTATTTATTTATTTATTTATTTTTTTGCTTAATTTGCTGGTTAAAAGATTTAAAGAATTTGGTTGAACCAGTAACTTAACAGCTCAAGTAATGTCCACAACAGCCTCGAAGGATGAAGAAAAATCATGTATGCAAGATTTGTTGGTTATTTAAATCCTCATTTATCCTGCAATTTACATGGGTCAGAAGTTTGTCTATTTTTCAGCTGCATTCTGCTATTTCAGCAGGAAATTGGCTCATAAAATTATATATTAATTAAATATATAATTATATATTATAGTTCATATAAATATTTACTTCATATAAATAGTTACTAAAAAAATGTCCCCAGTAGAAGGAATAAACAGCTTGTAATTTTCAGTGTTAACTGAGGTAATGATCATACAGACATTTCCAAATCTTCAATTCCCTCCATATTTAAAATTATGTCTATCAGTTCCTCTCAAGTTTTCCAGAAAGCTCCGATTTTTTTTTAAGGCTAGTAATGACCAGTAATTTGGTGCTTCTTTATAACCCCCCGTCTGATGCTGCAACAAAAAGGTTAAAAGTTAGAAATGGCAAGGTCTATGAAAATAGTATTTTTTAGTCCCAGGACTGTTTCCAAGACTGACCAATTTAAATTGCAAAAGCATTCCTAATCTGATGAAATGAAATAAAAATTAATCTAATGGGAGGGCAGTATAATTTATAGCGAGACCAATGACAAGATATAGAATATTTATTTTTATAGGAGAAATATAATTGTTTAATTTAGCGCTGCCCAACCTATGGGCATTGGATAGCATATTAGTAGATCACAGAATTGTAGTCAAGAGTTGAAGTCAGGGGAACTTCAAGAATCATCAATTGCTTTTTACTTTATGAAAAATATATTTTTAATCCTTTTACAGTAAGCTTTATTAAATACTGACATATGCGTGCATATATATATATCTTTGTGTTTTTTTACTTGTATATTTAGTTAGAAGGCTTCAAACTAATTTTTACACAATAGGTGGTACACACAACCAAAAAGGTTGAGAACTGCTGCTTTAACTAATTCGTTGAACAAACCAATGAAAAATATCAAAGTAGTTACATAACCAAGGCAACACCATAAAAAGCAATCATATGATTGAATTGTTTGTAGTTGCATCTAAATTTTGAAAATATTTACTTTCCATCATAATGACAGTTTACAGATGGTTAAACTCTATTAAAATGCTTGTACTAAAACTTCTATGTGGTAAATAAACACATAGTTAAAATTAATAAAGCTTTTAACAATTTCCTCAACTGATTAATTAGGTTAAAATGTAATGAAAAAATCGATCCTGTCTTTAATTCCAATTACATTCACTATTCAATATGTATATAAATTCAATTTCCTTTAATTTGATAGCGGTTGAATCAAAATTACATTGATAAAACAAGATAGATAAGATATAAAGGCATTTTCCATCTGTCTAATTACCACTAGTATTTACTAATACTTCAGTTAGTCCAATACAATCTAATTTATGGGAAAACTTCAACATATCGGAACTTTTACCAGAATATTTGGATTGAACAATCTGGTCATTAATCAGTAATTACCCTTGATCATTTGAATTAAGAATTTCATCACAGATGCTATACTGATCTAATGTAATTTTTTTTAATTATTGTGTGAAGGCTTTGATGCCTCATTAACTTGGCTTAAATGCATTTCATCATCAGAACTTTGGCTTTCATTTATCGTGTTATAATCAGTTAAACAATCTAAATTTTTCCAGTCAAATAACATAGAAAATTTTACATATTTTGGACAAGGCTCAATTCGTCCCTCCAGAAATCCCACTTTACCTCTTGAATTCGAGAAATTTTGATCAGGGGCAGCATCATCTGATGCAAAGTTTTTACGATTATAGATCAACTTGGAAACCTTATATTTCCCAAGCCTCTTTTCCTTTGCAAATAAATGCTTTTCCTTCAAAGTATTAAGATTCTTTTCAGAAACCAAATCATATCTCATGGATAAATCTGGACAATGTTCAATTCGTTCATTGGACAAAAATCCCTCCTCATCACTCGAGTTTGAAACCTTTTGTGAGAATGTTGCATATTCTGATAAGTTATCACAATTTGCATAAGATTTAGACGACTCATATTATCCAAATATTTTTTGTATCTATATATAAATGCTCTTCCTTCATACTACTAGGACTCTTTTCAGATATTGAACTTTCAAAGTTAAACATCATGGGCAAATCAGGATTATCTGGGCATGGTTCAATTCGGAGAAATCGCCCCTCACCACACAAGCTCGAGACTGCTGCATCTCTTGATGCAAAATTGTCACAATTAGAGGAAGGTTTAGCCTTAGATTTCCTAAAACTTCTTTTCATTAGAAGAATGCTTCATGTTTAACTATCATGACATTTAACTGAACATGAATGCTCCCTGCCACCTGGGTAATGTTTAATTTGAACATCAACCAGAAATCTTTTCTAACCATTTAAACTCGAGACTTCTTAATGTGCAGTGGAATCTCTGGATGCAAAAGTTTCGCATTTGATAGAAAATTTAGATGCCTCTTTAACTTTTCTCAAACTTTTGCCATCAGCTTTGGAAAGTTTCGAGTTCAATATACTGAATTCATCATTTGATCCCAAGTCCTTCTGAGAAACTAAGGCACCTTGGGATATACAAATATCTACTTTTCTAGAAGATAGAGATAAATCAATTATCAAATATTCAGTATATAGATTTTAATGACTAGAAAATGTGCACATTGGTTTTGACAAGTTAATCAATAAAATGTTAACCTGTCATTCTGAGGTAATGAATAATGTCATTTGTTATTTTTTTCCAGCCAAGAAAGAAATTATTAAATTAATTAGCTTTTTTTTTAAGTTTAAAAAATGCTATCTTTTTTTCTGTCATTACGACTGAGTAATCCCAACTGACATGTTTTCACTACAAAAATTTCTGAAATATACGAAACAATTTTTCCGAAGGAAAGGGGAACTCAATCAAATTAGTATTTACCAAATAAAGGCCAAAATTCATTTCCTGAATATATTCACACAGAGCTCAAAGACATTCAAATAATTAAGCTACTATCTCCAAGTGTAATCTAAATCCGATTCGCATTTTCAAACTTTATTTCTACAACTCCATTTTAATTTTAAAATTACATGAGAACATTTTAGCTGAAACCTTTAAAACTAATTTAATAACAAAAGTGAGGGAGAATGAGAGACTGAAAAAATTGTATCTGCATGAAAAAATATTACTTCTTTATATAATATTGTCAGTATTAACATCCAAAAGCTAGTTCATATCACCTTATTAAAATTATTGTAGGAAGAAGATAAAATTTTTTACCAGATAAAATTTAAATTTTCTACTTAAATGAATTCATTAAATTAATCAACTTATTCTACTTAAGTAAATTGTAGAAGTCTAGTAAAAGTAGTTAAGTCTATAAAATAGTAGTAGGTCTAGTAGCAATTAAGAAAATAGATAAATAGTAGAAAGCCTTGTAGCAGTTAAGAAAGTTGCAAGTTTCATTAAAAACACATAATTAAATGCAATAGCATATTTTTAATTCTATCATATGTACATCAACCCTTAGAGGACAGCGGCATGCTTAACACTATGAATAGTTGGCACACCAGTGTGACAGTCGTCCTCAAAGGGATAAGAAAACTGGTATTTAAAAATATGAAGCTGAGTCTTATGTCATAATGAAATGCACAAAAAGAATTTGCAAAAACTATTCATATAATATGAAAAAAGGATAAAAATAAGTTGCATATTACTTTTAACAATAATATCTAAATAACATATATTTGTAAAATTTAAACTGAAAACATAATTATATCAGACAAAAAAAAAGAAACACAGATTCTAATTGTACCTAATCCAACATACTGGTTGTAAAAAAAAATGACTAGCTTTCTTCATCGCAAACATATTTTTCATCATTTTCAGCACTATGTAAATACAATAACCAAGATATAACAGTATGCTATTAAATAATTTGATTGCACAGTTTGAATAAATAATTTTTATAAATATTTTGCAATGTCTATAATTAATGTCTAAATTGAACTGAAACAATTACACAAAAAGAAATGCTCTAATTTTAATTAGACAATAATTATGCAAGTTGTGCAGTTATTACTTAAAAACACAATTCTACTACATTTTTTAAGAATACTAAGTTTAACAGCAAATTCATTGTGATGCAAAGATCTGTATCATCTTTAGTTTCAATATTACATTTAAAAAAACTATCATGAGGCTGAAATAGTTCTTAAAATATCCATACCTACAAAGGAAAAAAAAATTGTTTTCCATCAGTATTATATGCAACCTTATTACATGCCAGATGTATTTTATCATGACTGACAAACTGAAACCGACATATAACAATTTCAACATGCTATTCATGGTACTTCCTAATCCCGTTTTAAGTGAAACTAATGTGAAAATATTACAAAAAAAATTTTTCTGAAATATATGGCACTTTGTAGACAGAAAGGTAAAAAAACAGAAGTTCAAGAACATACTTTATTATTGCATCCTTCAATTTAAAACTTGCAAACTATTGCAAGAAATAGAGCTGCATAAATCTGTGGTACAAATTCTAAATAACTGTGAAAACAGAGTTTAGTATTGGAAATTCAGTTTCTTCTAAGGGTACAAAATTACTTTTAGCTTCTCCCAATTGTACTTTTATTTTTCTAAACACATGAAAAAAAAAAGCATTAAGTTTCCTTTTTTTCTGACAATTAACAAATGATGCTAATTTAAGTAAAAACAATTTCACTAGAAAAAGAAATACAGGTATTTTTGAAAAAAAAAATATTTCAAAAACTTGGTATAATGATGAACACATTCAATAATGAATTACTGTGGGAAATGAGCAGTAGATATGCCAATTTTATGCACAAAACATGAAACAGAAAATTCCTATTTGACATTCCTAAAATGAACACTTTTTTCCTGAATTCTAAAGAGAATAAAGAAAATGGACATGGAAGAAATTAATCAATTAAAAATGATAATAACCACAATATTGTTTCATAGTGTTGAGAGACATTTAATTTTTAAGCCTCAAATACAAACAAACCAATTAAATTAATAAAATATAACAAAACTTCAGAAGCTAATCCAAAGGAGGATATTTTTATTAAGTAAAACTACTGCGATTTTGATTTTCACATTAGAAATTAGTAGTTGTTTATTTCTTTCTGATAATATTCAATTTGATGGCTTAAAGATACAGTTTTAAGGGTAAGCCAACATCCTAATAACCCTTTCTAAGGCCGTGGGAAGAATACTTCCCAACAAATTCATCAATTTTTAAGGTTGGAATGAGTTCTCGCCAAATTTTTCGATGAAACAAAAATCTAGATGTTCCAGTTTCTTATCTCAAGCCTAAACAAAGTGTCTTGACTTGATAATTAATTGAGAAAAATTTATGTCATCCAATAAGCTAAATGAATTTCCACCTTCAAATTAACACTACAAAAAAAATGGCCCTTTTAAATCCTATTTCTGGTTATGAAAAACCATTATGTACTTAGAGGAAATAATAACACTATCAATCAAACAAAATACCTTAATATACCAAATAACCTTCTGTTCACTATTGCAGAATCATAGAGTAGACAAATTTCATACCGTTGATTTAAATTTGACGGCTTCTCAGGAGAACTGCTCTCATCTTCACTACTTGAACTGGAATTCAGGCAGTGATACTCTGAAGCCTTAGAGGAAGGATTTTCTGCAGTATGCATTTTAATGTGAAATTGTAATAATGACTGCACACGAAAACTTTTATCACATTTAGAACAATTGAACACAAGTTCCTCGATACCTTTTTCTTTCTTTGGACACTTTTCAACAACTTTTTCTACAACACTTTCATGCACTTGGCCATCATCATCCTATAAATGGACACAAAACATAAAATTGACATACAATCCTCACACACATTTTTTGGAACATTTAGACACACACAGAATCATTTTGACAACAAACAGGCAATTACTCCAATTTTATTGGCTCTTGAAACAAATAGAAAAAAAGTTGTCCTTAATATATAAATATAAGTTTTATTTCAGATAAAATGCAATTTTGAACAAGAATAAAAGAAAATCTAACTTGTTTCCATTTTTCCTGCATTCATGCCTTTTTACCCATTCCATTCAATATTAAACATAAAATAATTACTTTTTCTGCAAAAAATATGTAAATTACAAAAAAAAAGCAATATTTTAAATATAGTTCACATTTCTATTATAGCAATAATATTAAATAAAACTGAAATGCTAGCGCAAGCATGGGATAAATCTGAATACAAACTCCCAGTAAAAAAATGAACCACCCCATTTTCCCAGTATTTGCTGTTCTAATCTTCTAAACCATCCATGAAGGTACAGGAATTAATACTACAAGCTTTAAACAAAATAGAAATGATGGGGAGAAAAAGACACCATCTGCAAGTTGTGGGTTGAAATTCTTTTCTTTACAACACAAGATAATTCCGAGTTTGAAATTCATCTCTCCGAGTGGTTACTTAATATGCAAAATTTTCCAATTTAACTTGTTCCAGCGAAAGCAGGCAAGTTTTTCAATATAGGGAAAACTAGAGATACTTGACCCTAGTTTTAGCTTTTCTTATATTTCTTCTTGAATATTTTGATTATTAGCATGATAAAATATGTTCTCAAAAATGAGAAATCCACTTATGATAAATTGATATGCCATTTAATCATAAAATAAATATATTTTATGAAATCAAGTAGGGTCAAGTATCCCTAAACTTAGGATACTTGACCCTATATCCAAAGAGTGCTTAAATTCTCTCAATAATTTATAGGTACACAAAATTCAGATATTAATTTAAAATTACTATTATAATTTATTGTGTACTGAAAGTGTCTTAATTATCAAAAATTGTCAATGAAACTAAAATTAATAATTAAATGTTATGGCAACTATAAAATGCAACTTATTAATAATTTGACCAACAGTCCTCCACATGTATGTTCTGTCTGTACAATATATTGTTACAAATGTTTTTATTATGTATTTATCATATTGTAGTACATTCTGTATTATTATTGCAATGAATAAATCTTTAATTTACAATATTTTTTATGTTCAAATTATTTGTGTCCTTTTCATTGGAAGAAAGTTGGTCACCTTATTATTAATAAAATTTTAGTTGATAAATTAAATTAGTCTAGTAAAACATTGAACTAAATCTAGCTATTAAATTAATTCAAAATTAAATAAACAATTAAAATATTGACTTAATTAAATGACAATAACTATAGCAATGGAGCTGTGAATCTAGTAACGTCACTAGTGCACTGTAGAATTGCAGGTTTGGAAAAATTAGAATGGAACAGAATAGAATCAGAATGAAAAGAAAAGAAAAAAGATTGACAAAAATGTTGTACAAAACAAGAAATTGAAAAAGCTAAAAAAACTTGACTCTGTTCTCCTTCCTAATACACCAAATGGAAAAAAGTATAAAGTCATTAGATGACATAAGACTAGAAATATATATCGTACTTTTAGGAAATGCATATTTTTATGAAATGAAAGGATACTTCATAATATAAGGAAGACAAAGCAAAAATACATTTAAATTTAATTACATTATATAAATTAGAAAAATTACCATGCAGTTGAAGTTCGAAAAAGTATAGTGTCAATATGATTTAATCTTTAGCAAGTGATGTGGGGAAACTCTTTTTTCTATTGTTTGCATTGATTGTTGGTTCATAGAACCAGGCAGGGCTTCAAAAGGTGTCTGGATCAACAATTCTTAACTGTGGTTTTTAGATCAGTCTTGCTTCTGTACTGCTGCCCATTCTTTTAAACATCTTGAGCCAAAATACCCAAAGGTCTAGA
>BGPR01036703.1:0-15433 GCA_013235015.1 Araneus ventricosus
TCTTTTCCAGTTTTTTTTTTAATTAATTTTTTTCTGGGCGGTTGAGAGTTATTTTTCTCGATCGAGTTCCTCGCGCGGCACTTCTTCGGAACGTTGCTGGCAATTTTGATTGGCCGACGCGCAGGATACGTCATGACCTTCACCTGAATGAATTACTTCGATTATTATTTTCGGATTCGATTTTATATTTTGCTTGCTGTATAATAATCATTTTCACGTTCCAGTTTTGTAATATCGTTTTGGATTAAAGTACTCTGTACTGTAGCGCGAAAAAAATAATCAGGAAAATCAAATAATGTGTATCTTTTGTTTTTTTTTTTTTTTAAAACTTTTTCATGTGGTTGTGGGCGGGTTTTTTTTTTTTTTTTCATTTTGTTGAATTCCTGATTCCACGGTCAACGATGTGCGCGTACTGCTAGCAATAAATATAAAGAAGTAATAAAGAAGGGAATCAGATTCTACAAACTTTGTAAACGATGGTAATGCCATGTAATCCGTATTCGTTTTATTTTGATTTGCTTAAAATATTTACACTTTAAATGCCTTAAAAAGTGGCCATTATACTTAAATACAACTCAGGGTGTCATTTGTAATGTTAGCAATAAATTTTGTTGTCGTGGTGATTTCTCTTGTATAACTTTTATATTTCACGAACAGTTAGAGTCTATGATATGTAGCGAGGTCTCTCTAATTTTTTTTGTTTAAGAGTTATTTTTTGTATCCCTTTGCTTGGAATTTTCGCAGTTATTATCAATGCGAAATTTTCTAATATTTCCAAGAAAGAACGCTTGTTTTAAAAAATAATGGATGATTTTATGATTTTAAATTAGATTAATTGAATAGAATGGATTCCTTGTTTAATTCTATTCTCTCAGAGTTTATCTTGGTTTTTTGTTTTCTTTGAATGATTTTGATTTCCATCGTTTTTTTGTATGCATCTGCGCTACTGAAACATTGTACAAATTTTATTGTCAAAATTTTAGCGTTTAATTTTTTATATTTTGTTGTTTATGTTTAAAGTTTAAATTAAATGTATTTTTAAATTTAAATTTATTCTACTTTTTCTAGTTGATTGTTTTTAAGCTCAATATATGAATAACTCATCCTGGAAAAAAAATGAAAACGTAAACCTTTATCCACAATTGACTTACAAACGCTATTTTGGACTTCCAGAAAAGAGGTAAATGTAGCAAGCGAAAGGTTAACCTCTGAGTAGTGCCGTGTTAAAATAGACATTTTTGTCCAACAAAATTATTTTCTGCATCTTCAACGATAAATCGTTAAAAAAAATGAATGAAAACCTCTACACGTTGTTGTAGTTGAAATGAAGTTAAACAATTTGATTTCTTCGATCAAATTATAACGGGTGAGTAGGCTATCTTAGTGGGCTTTACTATACTTGTCTCATATACAGGTGAATCACAAGTCCTTAGACCAATTTTAAGGCTATGTCGGGCATTCAGAAATAAGCCATTTTTACAGGAATAAGCCACTTTTACAGAAATAAGCCATTTTTCATTTTGTTTCACTTGCTGCACTGACCAAAGCCCAGGTTATTGGTTTTTTTCAGCTTATAACTGTATCGTCGTTTTAAAACAAAGAAAGCCGTGCTCAGTTTTTTACCACTTTTTCTGGCGGTGCCGTTGGTTTTTCGATCGCCGCGCGCAGTACCGGAATGTTGCCGCTGGGCTCTGATTACCGACGCGCAGATAAATTACCCGAATGACACCGCTTCTATTTTCGATTCGACGATATTTTGTCATCGGTCATTTTCACGTTCCAGGTCATCGTCGGGATTGTGCACAGGGCTCCCGCAAGCGCGAAAAAAATACCAGAAAAACAACATGTGTCTGTTTCGATTTTTGTTTCAAACATACGCGGGCGGTTTTTTCGTTGAATTTCGATCATCGTCAACGATGTGCGCAGTCAGCACAATATAAAGAAAGTAATGAAGTGGGGAATCAGATCTACGTAGTCCAACGATGGTAATGCCATGTAATTCGTATCGTTTGTTTGAGCCTGCTTGTGTCATTTCATTGATCTTTAAATGCCTGGTGCGTTTCATTGCTATTTCAACAAGGGTCTCAATGCCAGCAATAATTTAAATAAAATGGCGATTGCAAACTTTATTTCACGAACAAAGTTGAGTTCATGGGCGAGGTTTCATCTTTTTGTTTAAGAGTTATCCTTTCGCTTCGGCCTTTCGTGTTGAAGTTACTATCAATGCGAATCTTCTGGCTTCAGTTAGTGAACTTAAAAAATAATGGATGATTTGAAGATTTTGGGATTAATTGAATTGAATTGGTTAATTTCATCTTTCCTCTATCTGAGAGCCTTTGACGATTTTGATCGTTTTTCAGAAGGATATCTGCGTTACCGAAAGAATGGTACAAATTGTCAAATTTTCTAGCTGCTCTTACCTTTTTTATACTAAGTTGTTTATGCTTGAAAGCTTCAATTACCGTATTTTTAAATTTGGGTCTATCTCATTTTTCTATTTGATTATTTTTAAGTCAATATCTGAAAAATGAAACGTAACCTTATCACTGATTTACAAACGTTGGTTTAAATTAGAAAAAGAATGTAGCAGTTTAAAGCAGCGAACCTTCTGAGGAGCCGCAAAATATATTTTGTTCAATCAAAATATTTTCAAGTAGTCAACGATAAATTGTTAAAATGAATGAAAAATCTTCTGAAGACGCTGTTAAAGGAATGAAGTTAAACACCTGAATTTCTCGACCAAATACACTAAGTATAGTTGCCTGCGGGGTTTCACCATAATTTCAAACCATGGCGAATCACGTTCCGGTAATCGTTTCAATACCAGAACAGTCATTAGGAATGTCATTCTTTGCCGCAACAAGTCACTGAACAGTTTATTTCACAGGAATGTAGCTCAATAGAAATTTAATATTTCTTCATCATTTCAAATGAAGTCATTTCAGAATGCCATTTCTTTGCGGAACGGTCATTGTCACAAACCTGTTTACCTTCAGAACAGTCGGTTTTCAAGAATGTCATTTCGCCAGAACGGAATATCTTCGAAACGCCTGCAGCCGAATGCCAGAATGCTGGTTTTTCGAGAATGTCAGTCATCAGAAATAAGCTTCACCTCTTCAGAAATGTCACTACAGAACAGTCATTTTCACAGGAATGTCATGCCAGAATACATCATTTCGACAAGTTTTCAAATGCCGATTAAAGGAACGTGAGTTCCTCAAAAGCGCGGAATGTTGAGGAGTGTCTTTTCCATGGGAGGAAACCAATGGTTTCAATGGTTTATTTCGTCCGTGGTTATTTTTTAAAAATTGATAATCGGTGTTGTTCAAATGGAAGTCGCGTTAAAGGCGGGGACTTACATGAGATTTTCTATTTTCAATTTTTTTTTGTAATCATTGTCACTTTTGGTCTGTGTCAAGATTATTAGTTGTGTTTTTCTGATAAGAGAAAGTTTACTGAGATAGTACATTGCACGGGTCGAGGTGCCAAATTTTCTTCGATTCATTGAGGAATACAAGAAGATAAGCTTGATTTTAGTCGATCAGAAATTTGTCAATTACGAGTCTACTCAATATGAAAAATGGTTTTCGTCTGGCTGGCGATTACTGAAAGAAAGTCGTCTTTATGAACAGATAAATATTGTCAATGGAGTAGAAACAAGCTGGTGGCTCATCTACAAATGGCGCACAACCGAAAAACCGGTTAGCTGAGTGAATATAATCACACAGTGAAAACCTCGCTGGGTCAAAACTGTTGAGTTTTGGAAATCAGGGTAAAGTCGAGAAAGTAAAAAAATTGAAAAATGAAAACGGATTACTGAAGTATTGTAATAGTTCCAAACCGGCTGAGTTTTGAGGTCTCGAAGGTGAAAACCGAATAAGTCCGTATTTGTTATAATCGTGTCAGGGTAAACGAGAGAAAACCCTGAATAATGAAAACCGGTTATTATGAGGTTATACACCGGTGAAACTGAATACTGAAAACCGGTTAATATGAGAGAGCTATACTGGGTAAACTGGCAGAAAAAACCCTGAATTGGCTTTAAAACCACATATGAGAGACCGCCAGGTAACCGGTGAAAACTCAGTCGAAAACCGGTCATTATAACGTCAGGCACCGGTGAAAATTGAATACCGAAAACATTATTTTTGATACAGCACCGCCGTAACCGGGAGGTGAAAACCCTGAATAATGAAAACCGGTTGTCATGCCGGTAACCGGATAACCGAAAACCGGTTTGAATATAATCGCCAGGGCAAACCGGAGGTGAAAACTCGACTGAAAACCGTCATTGGCGAGAGTAAGTCATAACCAGGGGTAAAAACTGAGGCGAAAAAACGAATAACCGAAAGTTAGGTTGAGCTGAGCGAGCCGAGCACCAGTAAATCGGAGGTGAAACTGAATGTCGAAACCGACCGTTGGTTATGAGATAAGAGTGTAATCGGCGGTAAAACCACAACGGAAAACCGTTGGTTTGAAACAGGTTATGTCAGGGTAAACCGGAGAAAAGCCCGAATACCGAAAACCGGTTATTGGCGAGAGTTATAACGCCGGGGAACCGAATACCGGAAAACCGGCGATGGAGAGAAAGTCGGAGGTGAATACCGCAGCGAAACAGTTGGTTATAATCGCCAGGGTAAACCGAGGTGAAAATTCAACAACTGCGCCCAGCTGGCTGCGAGCGGTTATACCGCCGTTAAACCGAAGTGAAAAATCACCGAAAGAAGTTATCCTACCGGAGGTGAATAATGAAAATGGTTATCTTCGCAGTAACAGTTATCCCTCATTGGGTCACCGACTGGGGCAACAAAAGCGACAATAACAGAGTTGCAAACACAAATTGAACAACCGTAATAACAGTTCATGTCAGGGTTACCTTACGATATTCAACGCAATTCTTAATTTGTCAGCATAATAAAACATTTGCGCTCATCATAATTAGTGTTGAAATAGTACCATATTACAGCCGAATCAACCCTGCACAGACTGGTAAAAACGATTTGTTGCCTGTATTTTTTTTTTTTTAAAGAATTTATGTATTATGGCCAGATTGTTTGGTTCTTCATTGATTTTTTTTTAAATTAAAGTAAAAAAAAAACATAATTTCTTATTTTCATGTTTTGTTTATTTTACATTCAACGCTGCGTCAATGCTTGAAATTATGGCAACCTCACCATACGCGATGAATGTTGTTTCGGGATGTAGGTAAACGTTCCACAGCACTTGTGCTGGTGTTCACATGCCACACCAAATGGCACGACTGGCAAAAGTTTATGGCTCGCTGGTAGAAATGTATTCTAGATCCTATTTCGGTAAGCCGAAATCCATTCCCTTTACTTGGTGTTTTTATAACCTTGAGTGCCGTGCTCAGTTCAGATCGATTTTCACTATCTCTAATATTTTGCCCGGCGTGAACATATCCTGCACGCAAGTAATTACCTTACACTTGGTCAATTTCAGTATTTCATCATTGTGTAAGCGGGAGGATAAACGATCGTCCATTGATATCTACACCGTTAACGTTTACACTCATCGGCTTCAGAACCGGCACCGGAACGCAACGAGCAGGGTCGCCAACCGCGGTCCTCATTAGGCGTTAATCGAAATTCTGTCAGCAATTTCGTCGCAGCCACATACTGTTGCGTAATAAACGCGACACGCAGAAAATAAGCTCACAATTACTGCGCAAATACAAAATACCACAGCAGTGCGTTCTCACGACACCCGAATCACCCCTGGCTGGGCGCAGTCTATTGTTTAGTCTCAAAGTCCTTGAGGCTTGTGGCGTCCATTACTGGATGGCGTGACGACCTCCGAGTATGACAGGTATGAAAATCCTCAATATTTGGAAAACATTTCAAAATTACCACCAAAGCGTCATTATGCGTTCCACAATTTAGCTTTTCCGACTCCAGTCGAGGCACAATGGCATTCTTCTGCTCATGACCCTTTCTTCCACCTCTTCCAAATTATTTTCGTATTTGTGAGGAAAGTAAAACTCAGCTTGAGAGGGAGCCGCAGTTGGTTAGGCTGCAACTATTTCAGCTCAGCTTAGTGCGCAAACGACGGCGTCGTGAAAGCGAAGAAGATAATTTTGAAAGAAAAAAAATGACGTTTTGAAGCGTCAGAGTCAGCCGAGTTTTGCATTTACTCAGTTAATTTCGACAAACAAGTCAGCATTTAGGTTAATATGTCAAAATGACGACGATTTGTTCACGAGTGAAGAAAATCTCGTATGCTCTTCACTATCGACACGAGTTATTCTTTCCTGAGAAGAGAATCGCTTGTGCGAAAGGTCGGTACCAAAGATTAGCTCGGAGTTACCGAAGGCGCTTAAATGAATAAACGTTCTTTCACCGTCGAATTCTCGACTAGCAAATACCATGAAGATTCACCTGAAAAACAGGCTTCGTATAAAAGCAGAAAGCTTTTGCGCCAACAGATTTTTTTCGCACCATTACGCATTGTATTTTGGGATTGTTTTAATGCAAGATGAAGGATAGTCAATAATTCTGCGCGGCAAGTAAGTGTCAGTTATTGTTTTTTCACTACTCACTTTCCTTGTGTCAGGTCGTTCTCGGTCAACAGAAGTGTGTCCATAAAAGTTTGTCATCCGAATAACGGACAAAACTTTTGTCCCGCATCCGCTTCTTCTCGCAGCGCGCCCAGCTCCATCTCGGGTTTCGTTTACCGGTTTCGTCTGTATCAGGTTGCTTGGATCTCGCCGCTTCTTACTTATTCGACCCTGAGTAAACCACAAGTTCATATCGATTTCACTCATTCAATGAGTTGGTGCCTAGTAAATTTAACGACAGTGGTGGGGTTCCGGAGAATATTACGCAAGTCATAACTACATAGCTTCAAACATTGCCTAAATACACTGCCTTAGTTATTTGGGGCGAGACAAGTTGGAAAACCTTCAACATTAAATGGGGACAAAACCGAACACCAGACTTATCGACGCACAAGCAGCCCAGAATACCAGCCAGGTCACAGTCGATCGTATTATTCACTGTCTTCCACCAGTCGCACCAAATCGCAATATGTATAATACTGCAACGAATGCTATTTTATATTGATAATTCGGTGGTCGAATTTGGCGATCATCGCAATGCACAAAGTCGTCACTAAAAGAAAATGTAAGACAACAAAAAAATAAGGCATAAGCTTATTCATGCGAAAAAAAAATGAACTCAAAGTCGAAAATAATTTTCGATTACACTGTGTCGTATGGTTCTGGTTGCATGCGAAGTACACAAAGAATGTCGTGGCTCGATCCCCGAGATTTTGATCGACTGTGTTTTCCAATTTTGGACTCAACAAGTTCACCTATTGGTGACAGGCCTGGCGTGGTTTTAAACATAATTATACTTTTCTCAAATTTCGCGTCTGCCACGGGCGTCCAGGCTCATGCCATAACTCTAAAAAACTGAGAAGGATGAACAGCTCGCGTTGTTTATCAAACATGAATGTACGTTCAGCGAGCCTGGGCAAAATCCGTCGTGCCGACTACTGTCGGCTCGTATACGTATTCAACGAACACGCGCACGCGCAATTATGCGCACGATATTTGCCGATTCCAGCTTTTTTCAACTGATCATGCACCGGCAGTTAACTGCGCGAGTTATGTATCTTTCGTTCCTGCCGCTAAAGATCCCGGTTAATAGTGTTCGAATTTTACCCGCGCGGGGAAGTGCTACACCGAGCAGTGCTGCCCATAGTTTGTAGCAATGACCGCCGGCTTTAAAGTTAGAGTACATCAGTAATGGGGCGATATATAAGTCGCCAACCACGCCTTTACGGTAACGAAAATAATTTCACGTTCTTCTACGAATTAATAAGTATACTTAAATTTTTTAAAAATTATTTAATTAATCTCAATATTACAGAGTACCCTTTAGAGCCCTTAGCGACTATTGCCTAATAAAATTACAGGTTTATTTTTTATTGAAATTCATTTATATTCTTTCTGATGTTCTTTACACCTTTGAAAATAGTTAAAAAATTGAAATTTTATGAAAATTTTACAATTTTTTTCAGGCCTTTTATGGTATCTTAGGTATATTAGTTTATTATATAAGTTTTTTTATTGAACCATCTTCATCTGGAGTGCTCAAAAGAAGAAAATGACATTTGAGCATTAAAAACTATTTTCAAAATTTTTTTGCTGGTAAGAGTTGTTTTGGTATATTAGTTTTATGTTTTTTATAATTACCAAATCATCTCCTCCCTCGCCGTTTGAATGGCAGAATCAAAATGTCACAATTTTAATACTTTTAATCCTTGGCCACCAGAACAGAACAACCTAATAATTATAAAAAAAACACATAAACCAACATACCCCAAAACAAAACTTTCTCACCCGGCGCCAAAAGGAATTTTGGCAACAGTTTTAGGTAACTTTCTAAAATGTCATTTTAAATATTTTGAGGCACCGGAAGATATGAATGGATTTCAATAAAAAATATATGTAAACTAATATACCAAGATACAACTTTCCCATCCTGCGCCGTGTGTATTTCGAAAAATTGTAAATTTCATAAAATTTTCACTTAACTATTTTCGGGTGCTTAGTATCGGAAGATATAAATGGATTTCAATAAAAAATATATATATAAACTAATATACTTAAGATAAATACCTCACCCACGCTAAAAAAGTAATTCCCCCCCCCCCCCCCAAAAAAAAAAAATTTCCTATACTTTCGGATCCACCCTACCCACCAGGGAAGGAGAACCTGTTTATTTATAATGACGGCTCCTCCTCTGTGAACTCTGCTGTGCCTCACGGTGGACTGAGTTGCATGCAGGGTGACCAAAATTCTCTTAGACCAACTTAAGTGTAGGCCATATGTATAAAGTCATTTTACTGGGAACATGGGTCAAAACACAAAGGGCGATCCTAAAGAGTGACATCTGCCAATGATTTAAGTTAAAGATAAAATAAATTTTAAAAAAAATTCTAGCATAAGTATTCATGCGAAAAATGAACGTAAAAGTTGAAAATTATTTTTCTGATTACAATAAAATGGTCTGAATAAAAGCGTGGCGTCATATCACCTATATTTTGTGTATACTTTCTTTAAAACCAGCGGGAGTGTTCTCCCAAACTTTCTTCGTATACTTCTCGAAAATGTGCCGTTGCCCCTTCCCGTAATGTAAAAAAAAAATTGAACCGTTGTAACCCAGGATCCAATGACTACTGAAAATTTAGGTAAAGCAAAGAATCAAATTGAGAGAGATGCGTACCGATTTCTACTCTTGTTGGCTGCATATCGTCACATAATAACTTCCACGCACAGAGATTGCTACCAGTACGTATGCGCATGGATAGATGAAAAAAGCCCGCAGGAGCTTCAATAAATATCGTGCACATAAGCCAGGTCCAGTACGCATGCGTGGAGATAGCATTCGTTGAGATGTGATTATACAGGCTGACAGACAATAACCTTGACGGATTTTGCCCAAAATTTCACGGACGACATCGCTGACGATAAACTGTGTACCAAATTTTATTCATCTGAAGGTTCAAGTTTTTGAGTTATAGTGTTCGGGTGCGACATACAAGCAGACCTCCTGTAGATTTGATTTTGCCCAAAATTTTGAAAGAAAACCTGTAAATTATGTTTTAAAGCACCATACCAAATTTCATCCTTACTCTAATATTATTGAGTTATCGTATCTGGGTGGTTGTATCACAGATATAATTCCAAATTGTGTTTTCGACTCGGGAAGTCTGAACGCGAGATCGTCAAAACTGACTGAATTTTGATGATTTACTTTCTCTTGTATACTTTACAATGAGAAAAAGTAGAAAATATCATTCCTAGAAGGTAAAGGCGCCCACGCTTATATTCCGGAACCATGCATTTTATTGTAACGTCAGAAAAAAAATTATTTTCAACTTTTGAGTTCACGCGCCGAATGCTTATACCTTATTTCCTGTTTAATTATTTTATTTTCGCCTCTTTTAGTGATTTACGATGCGTGTACGTCGACATGTTAGGCATATAAACCAAATTCAATTAATGAATTTCTCCAATATAAACGTATATTAAATATTCGTTACGAATATTATACATATTACGAATTTGAAAGTGCGACACAGACCGAGAGATCAAGACTCACTTCCGATCTGACCTTGAATCTCACAGCTCCGAAATGAAGGTGATTCACAGAACCGCGCGCCTTCTATTGCGTGTCGTCTAGTGTTTGGTTTTACAACCTCTACGTAATATCGTGAGGGAGTTACCATCTTCCAAACTTTATCGCCCAAATATAGGGCTAAAATTTGAATGTAATTCTAGGTATGTTTAAAATACATTGCAATTTTGCCATTGTATTGTCTCCGGAACCCCACCACTGTGTTAAATTTTAAAACTGTAGCCTGATTTGGAAGGTAAGAAATCGATCCTGGACGTGGACAAGACACCAAGTCGAATAAAAGCTTATAAATAAGAAAATGACGAGATCCATCCAAAATAGCCCTCGTTTCCAAACGGGACTTGAATATACTAAAACAAAACCCGAAGGAATCTAATATACAGTGGCACCTCTGAAAAGGACAGTCACGGAATCAAAGTGCTTCTGTCCGTTATTCGGGGATGACAAACCTTTATAAAAAAAGTTTTTGCACTCTGTTTGACATTTTGATTGAAAAAATATACGTAATTTTATTTAAAAAGGAAAAATTAATTAGGGTAAGGAAAACAATAACTATTTACCAATTTTTTTAAATTGTGAGCTAATCCTTCTATCTTGCATTAAATAACCTAAAATACAATGCATAGTATTTTAATTACTACTTGAAAAATCTGTTAACAAAGCTTGATTTCTCTTTTATACAGAAAAGCCTTTCAAGGTGAATCTTCATAGGTATTTAGCTTTGTTTGTCCTCGAATCCTCATTGTTCAGAAAGAAATCGGTTTTAATTGTCTGCTGTATTTCATGCTTTTCCTGAATGGAATCTTTGATTTTGCAGTCTTCCTTTATGATTCCTCATCATCTTCCTCGGAAAGGGCCGATGCTTCAAAGTGGTGTCCCGATGAATGAAATTAAACATACTGATTTTCTCAATGGATAACTGTCACGATTTTGAGATATTCTTCGCTGACATTTGAACCTAAAATATTAGTAGATACGTAAAGTTCACTAATCTGCGTTTTTTCGGCATATGAACGTCACTTTTCCTTTCAGCAACTTCCAAAACGTCACTTTTTTTTTCAAAATTCCATCTCTTCCTTTCGACGCCATTTAACCATCGATCTGAATCAGTTTGGTAACTGTCGCACTAAGCTGAATAGACAAGTAAAGTTTTAGCCTGCCAGTGACCAACTACCAAGCCGCTGCCCCCCCTCTCCAAATAAAACAGGTTTCACTCTAAATCAGCAAGAAACACGGGGAATTTTGGAAGAATTAAAGAAAGAAAGGTCATGGGGGGGCAGAAGAATGCCACAGTACATTTTAGGTCGAATTCCATTGTGTCAAGCACGTTAGGGAGGAGTCGGGTTTCTGCTGTAAAAGACGCATACATATATTTTTAGCTTGTTTGTTAGACTAATTTTGAAATGTTTTCCAAAAAATAATTGAAAAGTCTTTTCAAAAAATGTCCAAGGTCACTGGAGTGTCCGCTATCCAGAGAATAAATATGGATTGCCCTAAATAAAAGGACTGGGACCTGTAAAATGTCTGTTAATTAGAGGTGTCCGTTGATCTGGGGAGTGTCTGTTAAGGGAGGTACCACTGTATTAGTTATTTTTTATGTACACAATGAGCTAGTTAGTGCTACTTGAGCTAGTACACTACTGTTTTCCGGTTATAAAAGTTTCCTCAGGTGCCTGATTTGCCCCCGTTTAGTTACACAACTGTGTAACGGTAAATTTGTTGATCTGTTTGTGTGAATGTGGTCATATGGGGACCGTAGCACCTGCGGCTCCCATATATGGTGCATTCTGTCGCTGTCTGATAATCTGATTCCTCTGAAAACCCGTTTCGTAAACGTGCTTAGGCGTACCGCTGACGTTAAATCTGTGTAATAAACATCCTCCTTGCTACACAGTGGTGAAATATACTGAAAAGTTGGCCAAAATTGTTAAATATTAAAAATTGTATAATTATTTGCATTAAAACTTTAGATATGTTCTTAGACGCAAATATTATTAAGAAGATAAGGTAAGAAATCGATCCTGGTGATTTGAAGAGACACTCAAGTTTATAAAAAACATGCAATTGGTAGTAAAGTGGAGCGCACAGGTTTACCGGGATCTAAATTACCACAGCAGAGTTGTATAAATAACAATCCTTGCAAATGTACGTACATGACAGATACATTGGCATGTAGGGAGGCAGTACCACCACCAACTTTAGAGCGTCGGAGTAGGTGTTCATGGTCCAGAGAGCGATGCATCTATCGCGTATATTAGGCTACACTCAAGCATTGATAAGGGACGTTATGCCACAAATAAAACATGAAAAAATAAGGTAAGTAATGTTTTTTTTACTTTGATTTAAAAAAATCAATGAAGTTTAAGCACGTAAAATGTGACGTAGAATAACAAAAAAAAAAAAAATGCAAGGCAAATCGTTTTACCCAGTCATATTTTAAAGTTGATTCAACTTTCTTAATTACATAATTCTTTTCTTCTTCACCCACTATAAAATTAGGCACAATGGTTTTGAAATTATACCACAAATTCATTAAAATTCATGTTAATTAGTCGTAAGGTAACCTTGGTTATTTATGCAACTGTTTTGTTGTGCTATTGCAATTTTGTATTCCATTAAACGTGGGTTGTGTTTATCTGTTGTAATCTTTCTTTAATTGCTTAATTCAGTGGTAAAGTAGGGATTATTGTTACCTGCGAAAATGTTGTTTTCGGTTAATCTATATTTTTCTTCACCTCCTGATTTACCCGGCGGTTATAACTGCTCAAATAACCGGTTTTCGGTTATTCAGGGTTAATTTCGGGTTTAACCTGGCGGTTATAAACTGCTCACAATAACCTGTTTCGGTTATTCAGATTTTTTCTCACCTCCGGTTTACCCTGGCGGTTATAACCTCTCATAATAACCGGTTTTCACCAGGGTTTTCACCTCCAGCCAGTTCTTATGGTTATAACCTCTCAAAATAACTGGCTCGGTTATTCAGGGTTTTCACCCTCCGGCTTTACCCTGGAGTGGTTATAACCTCCTCATAATAACCGGTTTTCGCTGGTTCAGGTTTTCACCCTCCGAGCATTCCTGGCGGTTATAACTGCCTGCGGCCAACTGGTTTCGGTTATTCAGGGTTCCTCCGGCTTACTCCTGGCGGTTATATAACTTCATAATAACCGGTTGGTTATTCAGGGTTTTTCACCTGGTTTACTTCCTGGCGGAAAGAAACTGCTCAAAATAACCTGTTTTCGGTATTCAGGATTTTTTTTTCTTTCACTGGTTTACCCTGGCGGTTATAACTCATAATAAACTGGTTTTCGGTTATCTAGGGTTTTTCACCTCCGGTTTACCTGGCGGTTATAACCGCTCAAAATAACCGGTTTTCGGTTATTCAGGGT
Organism: Araneus ventricosus; assembly: GCA_013235015.1. NCBI lineage: Eukaryota > Metazoa > Arthropoda > Arachnida > Araneae > Araneidae > Araneus > Araneus ventricosus. The sequence goes on from BGPR01036703.1 coordinate 13,550, forward strand.
TTTTTCACCTCCGGTTTACCCTGGCGGTTATAACCTCTCATAATAACCGGTTTTCGGTTATTCAGGGTTTTCACCTCCGGTTTACCCTGGCGGTTATAATCCGCTCAAAATAACCTCCTGTTTTCGGTTATTCAGATTTTTTCACCTCCGAGCTCCTGGCGGTTATAACCCCTCATAATAAACTGGTTTTCTATTGCTCAGGTTTTCACCTGGTTTGCTATATGGTTATAACCTCTCATAATAACGTGGTTTTAGTAATTCAGGGTTTTTCACCTCCGGTTTACCCTGAGTATTATAACCTCTCATAATAAATCGGTTTTCGGTTATTCAGGTTTTCACTCCCTGGTTTACTCCCGGCGGTTATAACCTCTCATATCAAATCCTTCGGTTTTCGGTTATTCAGGGTTTTTTCACCTGGTTTCACTCTGGTGGTTATGGGTCAGCCTCAAAATAACCGGTTTTCGGTTATTCAGGGTTTTCACCCAGTTTACCTTTGGTGGTTATAACCTCTCAAAATAACCGGTTTTCGGTTATTCAGGGTTTTCGCCCTCCGAAGTTTACTGGCGGCTATAACCGCTCAAAATAATCCGTTTTCGGTTTTTCAGATTTTTTCACCTCCGGTTTACCCTGGCGGTTATAACCTCTCAAAATAACCGGTTTTAGGTTATACAGGGTTTTTCACTCTGGCTGCACTCCTGGCGGTTATAACTGCTCAAAAAATAACTGGTTTTCGTTATTTTATAAAATACGTGTTTGTAGACAATTTTATTAGCATTGTTTCGCTGGAAATCAACTAATTACTAACATTTATCTGTTCATAAAGACTCTTCTAGTAATCCAATAATCAACAGGACGGCTCGTAGAAGCTACCTTAATTGGTAAATGAAATTTAAAAACTTCATACTTGGTAATTTATTCTAGTCGAACCTAAAATCAAGCCTATCTTCCTGCTGGTTTTAATGTAGGACTGTACCCTCCCATTAGTCTCATAGGAAGGAATTTGATTCTACACGCCAAAACGCCATAAAAATCATTGTGTGGGAGATCCTTATATCTCGGTAACTATATGTTAAAACATAACTAATGTCTATTTTAGAGATAAAGGGTAACAACAGAAGCTAAGGTAAAAAAAATTCACCGAAAAGAGTCTCAGTAAAGTAGTCCTACGTCTTAACACGCGGCTGTTTGAAAAAAGACACCGTCATTTTTTTTTTTACTCGGTTATCGGATTTAAAAAAATAACCGGTTATAACTGGACAACAAAATAACCGGAAAACCGGTTTTCGGTTAAACCGACAGGTTTTCCCATCCATATGGTAAAGAGCTCCCAGGCGGCCTCCTTTACTTTTTTGAACCCACGTTCTTGTAAAATGGTTTATTTCGTAAACATTTATCCCTGTAAAAGTGTCTATTCTGTAAAAAATGGTTTATTCCTGTAAAATGGCTTTCTATTTCTGTGGTAAGTGTGTATTTATTTCTTGAAAAGTGGTTTATTCTGAAAAAAGTATTTATTTCGTGTTCATTCCCAGAAATGGTTTATCTCGTAAAATGGTTTATTCCTGTAAAATGGTTTATTTCGAAAAAATGGTTTATTTCTTGAAATGGTCTTATCGAAAATGGTCTATCCCTGTAAATGGTTTTATTCTCTGAAAAATGGTTTATTTCCTGTAAAATGGTTTATTCTGAAAATCATTCATTTCTTGTAAAATGTATTTATCCTTCAATATTTATTTCTTGAAAAATGGTCTATCTAGGTAAAACGGTCTATCCTTGTAAAATGTATTTATTTCGAGAAAATGGCTTTATTTCTGTAAAATGGTTTATTTGAAAAACGGTCTTCATTCTGTAAATGTATTATCCCTGTAAAATGGTTTATTCTCTGAA
>BGPR01036705.1:0-15431 GCA_013235015.1 Araneus ventricosus
AGCAATCGGCGGACGAGCGGGGGAGGGAGAACCATAAAAGTGAAAACGATTCGACTTTTGCAGTCAGGTTAAAAGTGACGTGAAAAGCGCCCTTGGCAAATGCTGAAAAAAGAATAGGCGTTCATTGAAGAGAATTCCTCTGTGTTTGCTTCTAGTTTTCGTTACTGACTATGGATGATTGTACAGGGCGTCTGTGACGCACGCACACACGCACGCATACACAACATCATAGGGGTGAAAGTACACGGCAAGACAAACAATAATAGTTTTGACTGGAAGTAAGAAACAGCGCAAAAAGTGTTGAGAATCTACTGACATTATCTGAAAAACATAATAGTTTATGTTATCCAGATTAGAGCTGTAAGGACTACTTTGTAGCACAATACATTCTTTCTTTTCTGTGGGAAAATAATATTGTAATGACGGCAGAGTATCTGCTTGAGGACTACTGATGGCAGGTTCGTACACACACGCGCAAGCATACACGAACACACACACACACTATAGGGCTGTCAGTACATTGCACGACAAACGATAGTAGTTTTGACCGAACTATTGTAGTACTGAAAGTAAAAAGTAGCTCAAAAATTGATCCAAATCTGATTACGTTAGCAGAATCTCGTTTTGAAGCTGGTACTATTTTTATATCAGCTGTAATCAGACGAGTTTACACCAACTCTAACAACCCTGGGTGCAGTGTCCTGATGGTAAAGTCTCGACATTGTGCAGAAAACCAACCATCAAACCATTTCCATCATAGATCTATCGTGTACTCATGACTGGTATTGTTAAATCTTTGACTGTTGAATGTCATCTCGCTGGAACGCAGAGTTTGCAAATGGGGCAGCTGGTTCAAGTATGGCTCTAGTCATCTAACCACAGTTCGAGATGTGCCCCCAAAATAATTCTGTTATGGTTCATGTTAGAGCTTTGAAACGAGACACTAGTGTTATCAATCAATCAATCCATAAGACTGCAGTTTGCAAAGGCTTGACCATCACTAATGCCACAGCATTGCGGCTCTTAGGTGGTGTTGGTTTTGAGCCTGCCATCCATAGTTCTCGAGCAGAGATTCTGCCGTCTATACAATATTATATGCCCGACGAAAAAAATGTACTACGAAATAATCGGACAATCACCACACAATCAGGATAACATATATGATTGTGTGTGATTGATGGTCAAGTGTTTGCAAACTGCAGTGTTGATTGGATTGATTGATTGATAACACCAGTGTCTCGTTTCAAAGCTATAACATGAGCTATAATAGAATTATTTTTGGGGGCGCATTTTGAACTTTTGAACTGTGGTTAGATGACTAGAGCAACACTTGAAGCAACTGTCGCATTTGTCAACTCTGCATTCCAGGAGATGATATTCAACACTCAAAGATTTAACAATACCAGTTATGAATACACACTGGATCTATGATGGAAATGGTTTGGTGATTGGTTTCCTGCCCAATGTCGAGACTTTACCATCAAGACACTGCACCCAGGGTTGTTAGAGTTGATATCAGCTCGTCTGATTACAGCTGATATAACAATGGTACTAGCTTCAAAACGAGACGTTAACAGAAAAATCAAACCTCCATTTGTCCAATGATAGTGCTTTATGTTTAGCCTTTGATTTAGTTTTCGGAACCTATTATCTACTGAGTTCTCACAAATTAAAATTCCTTGGCTGAGTTCTCTATTTATTGTCAATTCGTAATTTTCTTCATATAAATGTTTGTCAAAGAACGATTCCGGAGTAAATAATCGCGCATATTTCTCCGATTCGCTTGATCAGGAGTCATGCCCGGTGTGAGGGATTGGGGTGTGAATTTTCATTCCTTGTTTCTCTGTTTTTTCTGCCCTTTTTCGATTAGAATATTCGCCTTGGTGGTGAAATTAATGCTCTTTAATCAAAGGTCTAACTTTCCTGTTGATGAAAAAAGTTATGTCAGTTTATTCTTTTTCCAAGAGTTCCCTGTTCAGGGAAATTTTTACTTCGCTTTCCAAACCCCACCCCCCCCCCCACTCCCAAGAAACCCTGATCCCCTTGCGATTTTTATATGAGGGTACATAAAAGATAAAATTTGTTTATATCTATATTTAAAAAAAGAAAATATGAGCCTATCCTTTAAAAGAGACTTCAAATACTTTTCTGATCAAGTTAATAAATCAAAAATAAAAAAAATTAATGCATTAAAAACATTAATTTTCTCAAGTTTTGTTTTTCTGGACTTATACCATACTCACTTAACACCAGATATGCTGTAAAAAAGGTAGGAGGAAGTTGAATACTGAATAGATAACGATCGAGTTGCTTGTGGATGTCAGTGTAAACATTTTAGAATTTGTCCTTCGTATAGCATTACAATATTATTTTTGAATTCATTGGTCCTCCAAAGCTGAGAGATTTTTCGTTTTATATATATTGTAACTCAAAGTTTTATTTATTCTAAGTTTTACTGAGCCTGTGTTGATTATTCGATTTTCTGGGAATTTTTGTTAATTTTCATGTAAAGAGAGTTAATAATCATGCTTCATTAATTTTAATATAATCAGTAAAGTTCAATTCATAATGTTAAATCATTTCAGGCAGTGATAGTGACTATAATTTGCTATATTTCGGTGTGGTTTGTTTCTAGGCTTGCAATCCAATTCCGAAGGGAGATGGCACCAACTTTTAGTGCTAGGTTGTTCCTAATATCGCCCACTTGAGTGTTTCGATTATCGCCTACTTGGGTATTACCATTATCGCCCTAGCCTATTCAGGGGAACTGTATTAAAAGAAAAATTATCTTTAAAAACACATAGTTGATGTTCTGTCACCTGAAAATGCTTCTAAGTTCTTTTTTTTATTTTAATGTTTTATTTAGGAAAAGTACATTAACTACATTGCTAAAAGTACAAAAAGAGCTGTCTTGTATTACTTTAAATTTTGTTCTGCCTTAATTTTCATGTTTAATAAAGAAAGTATGATAACAGCATAAGTTTGACTTCATTTTAATCCATTTCAGACATAGGCGGTATTAAGAACATATAGTGGGCTATATTAGGAACATATAGTGGGCGATATTAGGAACATATAGTGGGCGATACTAAGAACACTTTTTTCAGAAGGAAAAATTTTGCAGTCGCAAAAAAAGTGTTGGTGGTTTGTTATAGAGTTGTAATTGAGAATATATTTGTATAACAGTCCAGATAATAGATTGGAACTATTTTTAGATAAATTTGCACATGAATTAGCCCTCTGATATTGAAATAATAGCTTAAATGGGTGATATCTGGGCCCCCTACCTTACTTTATTTCGAAGAAACTGGAAACTGTGAGCAAATTGATTTGATTAACATTCCAATTTAGAGCTATTCCACGGGTTACGATGTTCTTAGTTTAGTTTAGTTATTTTAACATCCCGTTTTGAAGTAACACGAGGGCTATTTTGGGACGGACCTCTTAATTTTGAATCGTGTTAAGCTGTTCTTAATAACCGTCATATCACTAGAGCGAATCTGAACTTCTCTTCAAATTTCACACATTACCAAAATAATGACTTAGTTTCCTGCCAGATTTAATATACAAACTAGGGGGCTCTGCCCCTGCTCGCTAAAGCTCGCCAACCCCCAGGAGGATTGCGCTGCAATCCTGCTCGCTTCGCTCGCTACATGAAGACACTGGGTGTCCTAGCACAGTTGTTATAAAATCTTTATATATATATAACACCCCCTGCTGGCTCCGCTCACCGACACCAAAGAATCACGTGATTCTTTCGGGATCACTATGTGAAAACAGCTCGCTTCACGCGCTTGCCGTAGTTATCCGTTTCTGCTAGTATTAGGAAATTATAGGTAAGTACATTAATTAATAAAAGTAAATTTAAATTATTTGAAATTGCACGAACTCCTAAAATTAATTTTTCATCAGTTTCTACAATTAAAATCTTCTGGTAGCACAGATATATATGTAAATGTTAGAAAGAAATTTGAAAGGTAATATTTATAATCCAAAGATGATTAAAAATCAAAATTATTTTCATCAATCAGAAATTTAAAACTTCTTGGCATACACTTTTGAGTATTTATTCAAAAGTTTATTTCAACATAACTTCATTCCACTAAAATTTTAAGTTTATAACTGATAAGATAGCCTTTTCCAAATCTTCAAAATAAATTTTTAAAAATTGCTTTTTTCACCAAAATTTCAAATATGCCCTCTTTGCAATGGAGTGTAATTCAGAAAAGCTTTCCCACATGTATACATGCTTATTTCAACAATTATTTAGTCAAGAAAAATATAGTGTGTTTCTCAGTGCAGTCATTTGTGCTTTAAATCTCAGAAAATTCTTGATCGTCTCTTGTCGTAGAAAGATGTAAACCATCTTGCAACCTTTTAGCTAAAAAAGGACAGTTTAAAGAAAATAGTGGCTTGAAACATGTTCATATTAACTATTCAAATTTAAAACCCATAATAATTATTTACTTTTAGCCTTTTATAATTGATAAGATAGCTTTTTTCTCAAAAATTTCAAAAATCCTTGCTTTTTTAAGCAAATTTTTAATATGCACTTTCTTATAAAATATTACACAGAAAAGCTTCCCCACCTGTATAGATGCTTATTTCAACAATTATCTAGCCAAGAAAGAAATAGTGTTTCCCTCAATGAAGTCATTTGTGTTTTAAATCTCAGAAAATTCTTCTTTATTGTATCTTGTCGTAGAAAGATGTAAACCATCTTGGAACCTTTTAGCTAAAAAAGGACAGTTTAAAGAAAATAGTGGCTTGAAGCATGTTCATATTAACTATTCAAATTTAAAACCCATAATAATTATTTACTTTTAGCCTTTTATAATTGATAAGATAGCTTTTTTCTCAAAAATTTCAAAGATCCTTGCTTTTTTAAGCAAAATTTTAAATATGCACTCTTTCTTATAAAATATTATACAGAAAAGCTTCCCCACCTGTATAGATGCTTATTTCAACAATTATCTAGCCAAGAAAGAAATAGTGTTTTCCTCAATGTAGACATTTGTGTTTTAAATCTCAGAAAATTCTTGATTGTATCTTGTCGTAGAAAGATGTAAACCATCTTGGAACCTTTTAGCTAAAAAAGGACAGTTTAAAGAAAATAGTGGCTTGAAACATGTTCATATTAACTATTCAAATTTAAAACCCATAATAATTATTTACTTTTAGCCTTTTATAATTGATAAGATAACTTTTTTCTCAAAAATTTCAAAAATCCTTGCTTTTTTAAGCAAAATTTTAAATATGCACTCTTTCTTATAAAATATTAAGGTAAATGCTCCAGTAGTGGGCCACTTAAGGGTATTTCCTCAATTATCATCTAAACTTTTGAGAAGTTTCGCTAATCTGTATTTTTTTATGGTTGTTCAAACTTTTATCTAAAATAATAATAACCTGAAATATCAAAATAATTGTAATATAATTTTAAAAAAATTAAAAACTTAGATCAATCTTATGCACCAGAAGTGGGCATAGCAAACTTTTGATGTACCAGTAGTGGGCATACCAAAAGTGGGTCACCCAGATTTGTCAATTGTGCCAAAGAAAAAAGAATAAAATCATTATATATAGTAATAACAACAATACATTAACATTATACACTATAAAAATGGCAATAAAAATGACTTGATATAGGTGAAATCTTTTATTTATAGATTCTAGTCACATGAGATTTGCATTTTTTCCTTTAACAGCCAATTTTTTATTAAAGGTGTATGCTAATTAACGATCTTTCATTTTAAGTTCTGTTTGGGGCATTATGGATATTAAATCTTGATATTTTATGTTGAATAAATCTTTTTTTTCTTTTATCATCTTCCTTCTGCAACCAGAAAAGAGCCCTTTTAAATGGTGATGGAATATTTTTCGATAGTCCAGCAGTGCGATAATTATTATTCTCTGCCTCGTTACAGAGCCCAACTAATTCTTAATATCAGTCTTTTTCTCAACAGTACAATAAAATATTTATTATTTAAGTAATTGGTCAGAATGTTCCATTAGTGTACCAGTAGTGAGCCATTAGTGTATCAGAAGTGGGCCATGTGGCATACTTCTGGTTCTGATAAAAATAAAGCAAATCTAATTAAATAAAAAGACTTTACAAGATGTAACCTTCTTATTAAACATCACAAAACAGTCTATTTGAGAGAAAGCATGTGCTCCAGTACTGGCCTCCCTAGGCCCACTACTGGAGCATTTAATAAAACATTGATCCAAAAGTGGGCCACTCTTCACTATCCATAAATTATCAATATTATTTAATTTAAAGATAGTTTATAATACATTCATTATATAATCAAATAATATCAATAACAATTCATTTAAAAAACAAATAGAATGTATGCTAAAAAATAGTTGAATGAAGAGTTACCTCTTAAGGAAATCACTAAGAATAAGCTAAAAACGCTTCTCTCAGAGACCAACTTCAGCAACAAACTTTCTAGCTCCTAACTAAACAGGAAATAAAGGCTGTGCTTTTGGTATTTAGTTGATAAGGGTTTCAGCCTACCAGAGGCATATCTCTTATTTCACTGGAATGTTGGAATTTCTTGTTTTTCAACTTAAAAATTCAAGTGGCCCACTACTGGAGCACTTACTATACAGAAAAGCTTCCCCACTTGTATAGATGCTTATTTCAACAATTATCTAGCCAAGAAAGAAATAGTGTTTTCCTCAATGTAGTCATTTGTGTTTTAAATCTCAGAAAATTCTTGATTGTATCTTGTCGTAGAAAGATGTAAACCATCTTGGAACCTTTTAGCTAAAAAAGGACAGTTTAAAGAAAATAGTGGCTTGAAACATGTTCATATTAACTAATCAAATTTAAAACCCATAATAATTATTTACTTTTAGCCTTTTATAATTGATAAGATAGCTTTTTTTCTCAAAAATTTAAAAAATCCTTGCTTTTTTAAGCAAAATTTTAAATATGCACTCTTTTTTATGAAATATTACACAGAAAAGCAAAAAGTATGCAACATTATCATTCACAATTAGCAGCATGTGGTAATTCTTTTCCAGTGAAAATATATATGTTCTAAAACAGTCCGTACAAACACGGTGGCAAATAAATCTAATCTCTCTCTATATATACGTTGCAAACAGTATGCAACTTTAATCATTCTCCGAGAGCAGTATGCAAGAGAACTTTTCTGATGTATAATTAGTTCTCTGGTCTTTATTCTGTAATTTTTATTTTTACACATAGTAAATAGTGCACACAATTAGTATCACAAAAAAAAGACTCTGGCTCCATAAGCCTATCGGCGGCTTTCTCTCCGATCTTCGCTGAAATCTTTCATCCAGGGATTCCCTTGCACGCTGCTCTCTTCTACGACAATTTTATTCAAAACTTCGCAAAGAGTTAATTTTAAATAAATAAATAAATTCAGAAAAAGAGTAACGACTTCTCCTGTAATCCGTAAGCGATTAGCTCGGTTAGCGAAATTCTTGGCGTTAGGGTTGAGATTGGTAAACAAACTGATCGTTGCCAACGGGGAGAAAGAAATGAAGGTCATTTTTTGCGCCACGCATAAGCGTTTTATATAATATAGATAGATAGATGTCTTTGCCGATCTTCAGTGCAAATGGAACTCTATACACACTCCTCTGATAACTGGTCTAAATTTGTACCTGCGCGGCTACAAAGAGTGGCGGAGATTGGGGGCAAAATATTTATAGACACCAAAAAGTACCCCGAAGTATAAGGAATAGATAACAAAATTCAAAAATTTAGATAGCTTTCACGGACACTATATATATATATATATATATATATATATATATATATATATAAAATTCATATTTATAGGTAGCTGAAATGAAATAAAAATTTAATCTTTTCGGCAAAAAGTGGGGGGGGGGAGGGCGAACGCTTCCCTGCCCCCTAGTTGACGCAACTGGCTACAAAGCTAAATGAAGAAAAAAGTATTGTTGCAAAAATAAGTTTGTGAAGGATTTAAGAATGAACCCTTGATATACAGGGTGAGTCAAAAAGGAAGGTCCAAACGTGAAAAGGTGCTAGTATACATCAAAACAAGCAAGTTCATAACAGTTTGTAGGGTCTGAGAGAAAAATCACAGACGGTAAAGGACACGCAATGTTGAACGTGATGGGGCGAGCTAAGACACACAAATGGATGAAGAAAGAAGAACATAAATTCACATAATGTTATTCTTTTTGTGGAGTTATTTCGAGAGTTTCGCGTGTGAACTCCTGCGTAATCTGCAGACGACCTCTTTGCCAGAATTGAGGCCTCTTCTGCCGACTTGTGTGGTCGAGAGAGTTCGTCAACCCCTCTCCACCCCCACGAGAAGAGCAATGAGATTGACGATTGCATTATTGCACGCTTCTTATAATAGAAATGGCCTAATAAATGTGAAATCGTTATCTTTGTGTTTTCTCTCGCCCCTTCATGGTGAACATTATGCGACCTCTACCTTCTGTTGTTTTCATTTCCGACCGGGCAAACCATTACGAAACTTGCTTGATTTGGTGTGTACTTCTGTCTCTTCACGTTTGGCACATCTTTTTTGAATCACCCTCTCCATGTATCCTTAAATATTAAATATTTATTGATATCTTTGCCCTTGAAATATAATTTTCCCTTTGAAGAATCATACTTGTTTCCTCTCAGTTAACAGTACAATAATTTTTGTATCTAAAACGGATAATTGAAGATTAATTTAAATTTTGTTTGTTTTAATATTCTGTTTTGAGCTTTTTCGAAGAGTATGCTAGAAAGGGCTTGTAACTTTGAATCATATTTAGATGGGAGAGAGAGGGATTTGGCCCGTATTCCTTTAGATTAGATATCCCAACAAACTATTTGGATGAAATATAATATGTGGTTTTAATTCCAAAGCTGCAGATCTGTATCGAATTTCGGACTCAATCGATCAACGGAAAGATATCCAAAATGCATAACTCCATTGCCTTCATTAAATGATGATGCTAAACATAAAATGCACCATATTGTGGAAGTATACGAGAAAGTCGAGAGTAGAACATTCTGTTTGGTTCAAAGAATTTTCAATTATGTAGTACAGTTTAATATTCAGCCCTGCTTACTATTAACATAGTAAAAAGAAAAATAATTAAATTGGAAACTCTTCGTTAAAGCATGAACTTGAAAATGAGAACGCGAATAAAGGTGTTTTAAAACAGATACAGAAAAAAAAACCGTCTCTTAGAAACAACAGACTCTAATAAAATATCCTGGTTTTATGATTCAGATTGTAATGCTTCTTAAATTTCCAGTCACGATTCCAGTTGGGGTGCGCAAATTTTTACAGCTCTTTCACTTTCTTCAATTCTTGAAAGCAAAAATTATTCGCAAAATAATCATGATTTGTAATCATTATTTTTAGTTTTGAGCCTCGCGAGTTCAAGAATTTTATAATGAGTGCTTTAACCCATTACATACCAAAAACTCTATTATTTCATTTTTTCAAAAATTATAGTAATATAATAATATCAAAGAAATATGAAAGGAGACGCTATTTCTGAAATTTTTTAATTAGAACTGATTAATTAACTTTTAATTACAATTAATTATATTTTAAATTATAAAAATAATTTTTATTGGATTTGTAGGTTTTATAGCAGTCAGTTCAACATTTAGATGCAACAATCAAAGCTAAAAATTCTTCTATTTAGACAAAAATAAAAAGGAAATAAGCGTCCCCCAAAAAGGGATATTATTAAACAAGGGGTTAAAGTCATAAACTCAAACTATACCTTCGCATATGATCTCATTTAAAGGACGTTTTAATAATAAAATCTCAATTATTCTGAGCACCGTATGTAATGATTATGTTTGGGGGTTAAAATTTCCCAAAAGAGAGACTGTGATAAAAAAATCTTCTATATCCGCACGTTGAATGAATTTAACGATCCACTCTTTAATAAGTGGTATCCTTTAAGTTTTCTGTTACACGAGATATTGAAAATGATTGTTAAAATATGTGTAAAGCCAGTATTTTTCTTATCTTGCCCGTAAAGAATGCATGGATGAACTGCATTTCCATCTGACTGGACAGCAAATAGTTTAACGAAGGTTTACTCTGAAAATAGTATTTTAATCAGACCACTTTTACGAAGTTTTAATAATTTTCTAACTATTTTATGCCATATATTGTTACACTATTACTATATTATTATAAAATTCATTTCATGAAAGAACATTGGACGCAAACATATATTAAAGTTAAACAATTTTAGTTAATGTGCTACGAAGAAACTTTTTTCACTACAAAATGGAGTTTTAGATACTTTATAGTGGCGACCATTTAATTTAACTGGTTTACTAGTTTGAACCATTTATAGAGTTACGATGCAGTTACTGGCTTTGTGTACAATTTGTTTCCAGCGATGTTGAAGACGAAGAATACTGGAAGCAATACAGCTCTTTGATCGTTGATATCGAACGATCCGGAATCTCCGGAACAGTTCGGTACCGATGCCCCGAAGTTTCTTCATCTTTGGAAGCGAATCATAAATCTGGAGAGTACGGACAATGTCAAAGCAACTCCCATCCTTAGAGAGAAAAAAATCCTTTTCCGGTCGCTGCTAAACTGTTCCAGAGATTCTTAAGCCAGTCATTCATGAGCACTCCACTCCAAGGAAATGCCGTGGTGGGATTCTACACCATTCCCTCTTTTAGTCCATCCATTCAGGCAGGTCACTCAAGGCCGTTCCACGCAATGCAAATCCATCCGCCACGGGTCACTTCTATCCCCTACTGCGCTTTCTTCTCCCTCGGCCTACTCTAATTACCTCTACAGCCATAAAGCCTCACTCCTTCCCTCACGTATCCACACTGGTCGCATTTCAGCATTTATGGCCCGGAAGTCCAAGCGGAACGGTTGAATATCTAAACTGCCGATCACGCCACTCCAATTCTCATCAGTTTTCCGACGGTTTTGACAACCGCTTTTGGTGTGGAGCGGTCGAGTTTGCTTGGAATGGACCGTTCATGAATGTCTAGCCTTAAAGCGAAGGAACGCTCCATCCGAATCATCAACAGTAGTGGTACTGCTTCAGATGATATTATACGACTTCTACATCGCTGGGAACAAGTTGTACTCAATGCTGGTGCATGGGACTATTAATGTTTCGTGCTAGTAAATATGTTACATCAGTTATAATTAGATGGTTGTCACCATTAATTTTCCAACCGTTGTAGTATTACAAATTTTTGGAAAAGTACTTAAAATTAATATGTTTTAATGCCAATTTTCGGATTGAAATGATTTGTAGGTTTTCAGTTTTTAATAAGAGTAATTTCATTCGTTTCTAATTCATTTTTACTACTCTCTTACGTATTGCTAAGTTTCTGAAATTATGATTTCAACCTGAAACGGAAATACAATGAAAACGTCTCGGTACAAAAATTATGAAAAATGTTCTTCGCTCAGGTTCTTCAACACCTATAAGCAAACTTAGTTTAAGAAAAATATCTCCATTTAACATCCTAGTTAAATATGTCAAGCATATGTATCAAACTTTCATTTTATACTATCAATTGATCTTTTATTTATATTGCTTATTTTTTCTAAATATGTATTATTTAAAGATTGGTAAACATATCCCCTACACCGTATTATCTGTTTTTCAAAGTTATTTACTTATATTCTCAGTGGCTGATTTTGATAATTTGAGATCACAGCCATAAAATTATTTTGAGGCTCCTCCCCATACCAAAGGCGCAAATTCGCATTCAGCTTAGCAATGCGATGTACGTTGCAAAGATTATCATGCCTCTCAGGATCTCGGGGCACGAGGCGAGCACCTCTAGCGCCTTATTCTGATTGCTTGCTTAAGATGAACTAGATCTTAACGTGCGATATTAAAATAAATGCGAAATGTACGCTTCATGGCTAACTAACAGTGGTTGCATTAATAAAACCCCGTATTACGAAGTCTCCTTGTTCGTCGGTTCATCACTTGTCATTTCTGTTCTAAGGAGTGTTACCAGAGTAAAAGGTAATATTTTTGCATCCAAATGAGGCCATTCGCAGTTTCTTCTTACTCGCATAATTGTCAATTTCATGGCTTCACAATCGCTACTGCAACCTATGTAATTGTTTTTTTTAACTAGTTTAGTGGCTGGAGAAGGATTCTATTGGTCTGAAATCGTAGATCAGAATCCCTTATGCTGGTATGATGTGGGAGTTTGGAGAGAATAGAACCACTCGGCTCAGCTGACGTTCTCTTCATCTGACCACGGTTCAAAATTACAAAGTTCCTTCATTATTGTCCTCTAGTTCCTTCAAATTGGCATGTTAATGTAATAACCACAAGGAATTATTCCACATAGCGGTAAGTAGAAGCGGTATAGTAGATGGGTGAAAAAAAAAAAAACTGAATGATCGGACCGCCGCAAATAAGTACTACGGGTGCTGTGATGATCCTATTACGGGCAGCCATAGTACGTCCCTCCATCTGCGGTTGGATTGTTAGGTAGCCCACATCATTATTATTTTACCACCAGGAGAACTGAGAATATACTTACGTACACGACAACATCTCATCTTCCATCCTCGACATAGCCCCTGGAAGGGGGTGATGTTAATCTAACAAATCGAATATCCGTTATTAGTAATAATATCACTAAACTGAATGACAGACCGCCACAAATAATAATGCGAGTACTGTGAATTCATGTTGAAAACGAATGTTGTGAAAGTTTCCGTGCCTTCAAAATTATACCTCCCAATCCCATCTTGGATTGAGACCCATAATTTAAGTCTTTCTCTAAAAGCAAAACGTTCTAATGATAAATTGGAAAAAAGGCGGAATATCGATCTCAAATTATTAATGTTAACTGAAAAGTAGGAATTCACTTTTAGGAAGCAGTCACCTTTGTAAGTCGATTCTCCTTTACGACTCGGAACGCTTCGACTTGGGTCATTCGTGCGCGCAGTGAGGATTTCTTGCACGGTGAGCTCTTCACTGCTCCGATAAGAGAGAGAGAGGAACAGATAAGAGGGCTGGGAGAAAGTTTCTTCGCCAACTGCCCGAGAGAAGGCTCGGGGACCCCGGGCTCCCCATCACGACCGTCATTTGGCCACCCCTCTACTCTGCCACCTGCGTACTCTCATATCTGCAGCACGGAAAAGTTTCCTCTGTCTGTTTATTTGGCGCCATATTTTCTTTTTCCACTTCTGCTGGGTTATTTACTTGTGTTTGTGCTTCGGAGATCTTCGCATTGGATGAATCAAGGCAGATTCTTGGATGTGTGGCTCAGATGTTTTTCCATAACTGTGTATACATCTTGAATGAATAGTATCGTGGAGTTTAAATAAACGAAATACAGTAAAACTTTGATTAACCGTCACTCGTTTAATCGCCAGTTTCAGTTATCCGTCTAAAATATCTAATCCGTCATTTCTGTACATTACTGCTCTTTTGTTGAAGTTTATATTGATCGTTTTGTAAAATTAAATACAATGTGTATGTATCAATCTCTTTTAAAGGATTTTATTTCCATTTTCGTCCCAAGCCAGCAGTGAAATCACGTTACTGTACTGTGTATTAAGAAATTTCTGTTATCCGTCTGTTCGGTTATCCGCCACAGCTCTGGTCCTGACGGTGACGGTTAATAGAAGTTTTACTTTACATTCAATACATTTCGTCACTTACAGGCAACATCATTTATTGTATAGCAACGGATTCGGAAACCCTCCGGGCTTTTGCGCATGCGCCGGGCGGAGTTATTTTCACCAAAATAGGGGGAAAATAAAGAATGGAAGGGTAATGTTTACATTTCACCCAGCGTGATCTATCAAAGAACTCCGGAAATGCGCTCATATGACTCATTGCCTGACACCCCTTTCCACAGTAAAATCGTCCAAAAGTGGTAGTCTCGGAATTCGTTGATGAACAGTATATCAGTTTTCCAAATTTTACAAGATGAAGAAAAAACTAAATCTTTCACAACCAATAACGAATGTTTCTGATTTTTTTTCACATCCGGTTTGAACATGAAACTGTATATAATGTGTCAA
Organism: Araneus ventricosus; assembly: GCA_013235015.1. NCBI lineage: Eukaryota > Metazoa > Arthropoda > Arachnida > Araneae > Araneidae > Araneus > Araneus ventricosus. The sequence continues at coordinate 14,022 of BGPR01036705.1, forward strand.
TGTGAAAAAGAGAATCCGTCATATCCGTTATTGGTTGCGAAAAATTCAGTTTCTTTTTTTCCTTTTATAAAATTTGAAAGATTGAGATAGGTAGTGTTATTTGATAAGCGAGGATTTGTTTTTTTTTATGTTCCTTACTCCTGAATATACGTTTCACTGAAAATGTTCCAGCAGTAGTATAGTCGCAAAATAAACAGTGTCAGGACTCTCTAAAAGCAGTGCCGGGACGCTCTAACCGGGTGACAAAAATCGCGCTGTTTGAAGGACGTTTTCACAATTTTTTCATATTTATTTATCGTGAAGAAAAAGCAGTGCAGGAACGGCGTTCCAGCTCCACTACACCCCTGCTTAACACAGAGAACAAGATGCAACTTTCTTAATGATTAGTATTTTGTTCAGTAATAATTCATAAGCAGGTTTTTTTTCTATTTAATTCAAAAATGCGCGCATAAGTAGAACGTATTAGCAAAATGTTTTGTGTTATTTGAAAGAGAACTTATGCTCTACAAGATAATGCAGTTTGATTTTTTTTTACATTTTATTGATTTTGTGTATTTTAAAATGGAATGTGGAAAAGCTGAGAATTTTCGACTCCAGTTGTTTCTACATTTAATCGAGGTGTAAAGACCAGTGAAGCTACTCGCGTGATTTGTGCTCTGTATAGAGAAGCAGCAATGCTTCAAAGTACTGACCTCGTTGTTCTTCGTACACGGAAAAAAAGGGAAGAACGATTGAACAAAATTTTTCATGAAAATCCACTTCAAACAACCACAGGAATTTTTTAAAAAAGTTTCAAAGTTTAAATAAACTTCAGTAATAACTAATAATTCAGAAACTTCATATAGACGATATGTCGGAAAGGATTTAATCCAATCTTATTGTAGCATTAGCGAGCGGCAAATTATTTACATATTATCATTGCAAATATATTCGATACTTTGTAGTTCACCTGGTTCGGAGATGCATAACATTTTAATTTTCGTATACGATCAGATGTACTTGTTTGAACAAGGATATTTTGGGCTTAACAGCTATACTGTTCAAGATCTTATTGGTTTAGGAAATTGATCTGTTACTGTATTTAAAAAATGAACGAAAATTTAACCTCAAGATCAAAATTTGAAAAATGCAGGTTCAATCATCAATTACTTAACTCGAGAACTAACTGGTTCATTGTAGCTATTACCTTAAGCAATATTTTGTGGAAAGGTAATAGGATTTGGGTACTTACGTATTAACGCCACCGAGGCTACAGATTGGCGGTAATGCGCCAATAAAGAGCAATCTTGTTTACAAAAACCGCCAAATTGGCGGCACTTAAAAACCGCCAAATCTGTAGCTGCGGTGGCGTTGGCGGCACTTGAAAACCGCCAAATTGGCGTTAATACGTAAGTACAAAAACCGCCAAAT
>BGPR01036706.1:0-15431 GCA_013235015.1 Araneus ventricosus
AGCAATCGGCGGACGAGCGGGGGAGGGAGAACCATAAAAGTGAAAACGATTCGACTTTTGCAGTCAGGTTAAAAGTGACGTGAAAAGCGCCCTTGGCAAATGCTGAAAAAAGAATAGGCGTTCATTGAAGAGAATTCCTCTGTGTTTGCTTCTAGTTTTCGTTACTGACTATGGATGATTGTACAGGGCGTCTGTGACGCACGCACACACGCACGCATACACAACATCATAGGGGTGAAAGTACACGGCAAGACAAACAATAATAGTTTTGACTGGAAGTAAGAAACAGCGCAAAAAGTGTTGAGAATCTACTGACATTATCTGAAAAACATAATAGTTTATGTTATCCAGATTAGAGCTGTAAGGACTACTTTGTAGCACAATACATTCTTTCTTTTCTGTGGGAAAATAATATTGTAATGACGGCAGAGTATCTGCTTGAGGACTACTGATGGCAGGTTCGTACACACACGCGCAAGCATACACGAACACACACACACACTATAGGGCTGTCAGTACATTGCACGACAAACGATAGTAGTTTTGACCGAACTATTGTAGTACTGAAAGTAAAAAGTAGCTCAAAAATTGATCCAAATCTGATTACGTTAGCAGAATCTCGTTTTGAAGCTGGTACTATTTTTATATCAGCTGTAATCAGACGAGTTTACACCAACTCTAACAACCCTGGGTGCAGTGTCCTGATGGTAAAGTCTCGACATTGTGCAGAAAACCAACCATCAAACCATTTCCATCATAGATCTATCGTGTACTCATGACTGGTATTGTTAAATCTTTGACTGTTGAATGTCATCTCGCTGGAACGCAGAGTTTGCAAATGGGGCAGCTGGTTCAAGTATGGCTCTAGTCATCTAACCACAGTTCGAGATGTGCCCCCAAAATAATTCTGTTATGGTTCATGTTAGAGCTTTGAAACGAGACACTAGTGTTATCAATCAATCAATCCATAAGACTGCAGTTTGCAAAGGCTTGACCATCACTAATGCCACAGCATTGCGGCTCTTAGGTGGTGTTGGTTTTGAGCCTGCCATCCATAGTTCTCGAGCAGAGATTCTGCCGTCTATACAATATTATATGCCCGACGAAAAAAATGTACTACGAAATAATCGGACAATCACCACACAATCAGGATAACATATATGATTGTGTGTGATTGATGGTCAAGTGTTTGCAAACTGCAGTGTTGATTGGATTGATTGATTGATAACACCAGTGTCTCGTTTCAAAGCTATAACATGAGCTATAATAGAATTATTTTTGGGGGCGCATTTTGAACTTTTGAACTGTGGTTAGATGACTAGAGCAACACTTGAAGCAACTGTCGCATTTGTCAACTCTGCATTCCAGGAGATGATATTCAACACTCAAAGATTTAACAATACCAGTTATGAATACACACTGGATCTATGATGGAAATGGTTTGGTGATTGGTTTCCTGCCCAATGTCGAGACTTTACCATCAAGACACTGCACCCAGGGTTGTTAGAGTTGATATCAGCTCGTCTGATTACAGCTGATATAACAATGGTACTAGCTTCAAAACGAGACGTTAACAGAAAAATCAAACCTCCATTTGTCCAATGATAGTGCTTTATGTTTAGCCTTTGATTTAGTTTTCGGAACCTATTATCTACTGAGTTCTCACAAATTAAAATTCCTTGGCTGAGTTCTCTATTTATTGTCAATTCGTAATTTTCTTCATATAAATGTTTGTCAAAGAACGATTCCGGAGTAAATAATCGCGCATATTTCTCCGATTCGCTTGATCAGGAGTCATGCCCGGTGTGAGGGATTGGGGTGTGAATTTTCATTCCTTGTTTCTCTGTTTTTTCTGCCCTTTTTCGATTAGAATATTCGCCTTGGTGGTGAAATTAATGCTCTTTAATCAAAGGTCTAACTTTCCTGTTGATGAAAAAAGTTATGTCAGTTTATTCTTTTTCCAAGAGTTCCCTGTTCAGGGAAATTTTTACTTCGCTTTCCAAACCCCACCCCCCCCCCCACTCCCAAGAAACCCTGATCCCCTTGCGATTTTTATATGAGGGTACATAAAAGATAAAATTTGTTTATATCTATATTTAAAAAAAGAAAATATGAGCCTATCCTTTAAAAGAGACTTCAAATACTTTTCTGATCAAGTTAATAAATCAAAAATAAAAAAAATTAATGCATTAAAAACATTAATTTTCTCAAGTTTTGTTTTTCTGGACTTATACCATACTCACTTAACACCAGATATGCTGTAAAAAAGGTAGGAGGAAGTTGAATACTGAATAGATAACGATCGAGTTGCTTGTGGATGTCAGTGTAAACATTTTAGAATTTGTCCTTCGTATAGCATTACAATATTATTTTTGAATTCATTGGTCCTCCAAAGCTGAGAGATTTTTCGTTTTATATATATTGTAACTCAAAGTTTTATTTATTCTAAGTTTTACTGAGCCTGTGTTGATTATTCGATTTTCTGGGAATTTTTGTTAATTTTCATGTAAAGAGAGTTAATAATCATGCTTCATTAATTTTAATATAATCAGTAAAGTTCAATTCATAATGTTAAATCATTTCAGGCAGTGATAGTGACTATAATTTGCTATATTTCGGTGTGGTTTGTTTCTAGGCTTGCAATCCAATTCCGAAGGGAGATGGCACCAACTTTTAGTGCTAGGTTGTTCCTAATATCGCCCACTTGAGTGTTTCGATTATCGCCTACTTGGGTATTACCATTATCGCCCTAGCCTATTCAGGGGAACTGTATTAAAAGAAAAATTATCTTTAAAAACACATAGTTGATGTTCTGTCACCTGAAAATGCTTCTAAGTTCTTTTTTTTATTTTAATGTTTTATTTAGGAAAAGTACATTAACTACATTGCTAAAAGTACAAAAAGAGCTGTCTTGTATTACTTTAAATTTTGTTCTGCCTTAATTTTCATGTTTAATAAAGAAAGTATGATAACAGCATAAGTTTGACTTCATTTTAATCCATTTCAGACATAGGCGGTATTAAGAACATATAGTGGGCTATATTAGGAACATATAGTGGGCGATATTAGGAACATATAGTGGGCGATACTAAGAACACTTTTTTCAGAAGGAAAAATTTTGCAGTCGCAAAAAAAGTGTTGGTGGTTTGTTATAGAGTTGTAATTGAGAATATATTTGTATAACAGTCCAGATAATAGATTGGAACTATTTTTAGATAAATTTGCACATGAATTAGCCCTCTGATATTGAAATAATAGCTTAAATGGGTGATATCTGGGCCCCCTACCTTACTTTATTTCGAAGAAACTGGAAACTGTGAGCAAATTGATTTGATTAACATTCCAATTTAGAGCTATTCCACGGGTTACGATGTTCTTAGTTTAGTTTAGTTATTTTAACATCCCGTTTTGAAGTAACACGAGGGCTATTTTGGGACGGACCTCTTAATTTTGAATCGTGTTAAGCTGTTCTTAATAACCGTCATATCACTAGAGCGAATCTGAACTTCTCTTCAAATTTCACACATTACCAAAATAATGACTTAGTTTCCTGCCAGATTTAATATACAAACTAGGGGGCTCTGCCCCTGCTCGCTAAAGCTCGCCAACCCCCAGGAGGATTGCGCTGCAATCCTGCTCGCTTCGCTCGCTACATGAAGACACTGGGTGTCCTAGCACAGTTGTTATAAAATCTTTATATATATATAACACCCCCTGCTGGCTCCGCTCACCGACACCAAAGAATCACGTGATTCTTTCGGGATCACTATGTGAAAACAGCTCGCTTCACGCGCTTGCCGTAGTTATCCGTTTCTGCTAGTATTAGGAAATTATAGGTAAGTACATTAATTAATAAAAGTAAATTTAAATTATTTGAAATTGCACGAACTCCTAAAATTAATTTTTCATCAGTTTCTACAATTAAAATCTTCTGGTAGCACAGATATATATGTAAATGTTAGAAAGAAATTTGAAAGGTAATATTTATAATCCAAAGATGATTAAAAATCAAAATTATTTTCATCAATCAGAAATTTAAAACTTCTTGGCATACACTTTTGAGTATTTATTCAAAAGTTTATTTCAACATAACTTCATTCCACTAAAATTTTAAGTTTATAACTGATAAGATAGCCTTTTCCAAATCTTCAAAATAAATTTTTAAAAATTGCTTTTTTCACCAAAATTTCAAATATGCCCTCTTTGCAATGGAGTGTAATTCAGAAAAGCTTTCCCACATGTATACATGCTTATTTCAACAATTATTTAGTCAAGAAAAATATAGTGTGTTTCTCAGTGCAGTCATTTGTGCTTTAAATCTCAGAAAATTCTTGATCGTCTCTTGTCGTAGAAAGATGTAAACCATCTTGCAACCTTTTAGCTAAAAAAGGACAGTTTAAAGAAAATAGTGGCTTGAAACATGTTCATATTAACTATTCAAATTTAAAACCCATAATAATTATTTACTTTTAGCCTTTTATAATTGATAAGATAGCTTTTTTCTCAAAAATTTCAAAAATCCTTGCTTTTTTAAGCAAATTTTTAATATGCACTTTCTTATAAAATATTACACAGAAAAGCTTCCCCACCTGTATAGATGCTTATTTCAACAATTATCTAGCCAAGAAAGAAATAGTGTTTCCCTCAATGAAGTCATTTGTGTTTTAAATCTCAGAAAATTCTTCTTTATTGTATCTTGTCGTAGAAAGATGTAAACCATCTTGGAACCTTTTAGCTAAAAAAGGACAGTTTAAAGAAAATAGTGGCTTGAAGCATGTTCATATTAACTATTCAAATTTAAAACCCATAATAATTATTTACTTTTAGCCTTTTATAATTGATAAGATAGCTTTTTTCTCAAAAATTTCAAAGATCCTTGCTTTTTTAAGCAAAATTTTAAATATGCACTCTTTCTTATAAAATATTATACAGAAAAGCTTCCCCACCTGTATAGATGCTTATTTCAACAATTATCTAGCCAAGAAAGAAATAGTGTTTTCCTCAATGTAGACATTTGTGTTTTAAATCTCAGAAAATTCTTGATTGTATCTTGTCGTAGAAAGATGTAAACCATCTTGGAACCTTTTAGCTAAAAAAGGACAGTTTAAAGAAAATAGTGGCTTGAAACATGTTCATATTAACTATTCAAATTTAAAACCCATAATAATTATTTACTTTTAGCCTTTTATAATTGATAAGATAACTTTTTTCTCAAAAATTTCAAAAATCCTTGCTTTTTTAAGCAAAATTTTAAATATGCACTCTTTCTTATAAAATATTAAGGTAAATGCTCCAGTAGTGGGCCACTTAAGGGTATTTCCTCAATTATCATCTAAACTTTTGAGAAGTTTCGCTAATCTGTATTTTTTTATGGTTGTTCAAACTTTTATCTAAAATAATAATAACCTGAAATATCAAAATAATTGTAATATAATTTTAAAAAAATTAAAAACTTAGATCAATCTTATGCACCAGAAGTGGGCATAGCAAACTTTTGATGTACCAGTAGTGGGCATACCAAAAGTGGGTCACCCAGATTTGTCAATTGTGCCAAAGAAAAAAGAATAAAATCATTATATATAGTAATAACAACAATACATTAACATTATACACTATAAAAATGGCAATAAAAATGACTTGATATAGGTGAAATCTTTTATTTATAGATTCTAGTCACATGAGATTTGCATTTTTTCCTTTAACAGCCAATTTTTTATTAAAGGTGTATGCTAATTAACGATCTTTCATTTTAAGTTCTGTTTGGGGCATTATGGATATTAAATCTTGATATTTTATGTTGAATAAATCTTTTTTTTCTTTTATCATCTTCCTTCTGCAACCAGAAAAGAGCCCTTTTAAATGGTGATGGAATATTTTTCGATAGTCCAGCAGTGCGATAATTATTATTCTCTGCCTCGTTACAGAGCCCAACTAATTCTTAATATCAGTCTTTTTCTCAACAGTACAATAAAATATTTATTATTTAAGTAATTGGTCAGAATGTTCCATTAGTGTACCAGTAGTGAGCCATTAGTGTATCAGAAGTGGGCCATGTGGCATACTTCTGGTTCTGATAAAAATAAAGCAAATCTAATTAAATAAAAAGACTTTACAAGATGTAACCTTCTTATTAAACATCACAAAACAGTCTATTTGAGAGAAAGCATGTGCTCCAGTACTGGCCTCCCTAGGCCCACTACTGGAGCATTTAATAAAACATTGATCCAAAAGTGGGCCACTCTTCACTATCCATAAATTATCAATATTATTTAATTTAAAGATAGTTTATAATACATTCATTATATAATCAAATAATATCAATAACAATTCATTTAAAAAACAAATAGAATGTATGCTAAAAAATAGTTGAATGAAGAGTTACCTCTTAAGGAAATCACTAAGAATAAGCTAAAAACGCTTCTCTCAGAGACCAACTTCAGCAACAAACTTTCTAGCTCCTAACTAAACAGGAAATAAAGGCTGTGCTTTTGGTATTTAGTTGATAAGGGTTTCAGCCTACCAGAGGCATATCTCTTATTTCACTGGAATGTTGGAATTTCTTGTTTTTCAACTTAAAAATTCAAGTGGCCCACTACTGGAGCACTTACTATACAGAAAAGCTTCCCCACTTGTATAGATGCTTATTTCAACAATTATCTAGCCAAGAAAGAAATAGTGTTTTCCTCAATGTAGTCATTTGTGTTTTAAATCTCAGAAAATTCTTGATTGTATCTTGTCGTAGAAAGATGTAAACCATCTTGGAACCTTTTAGCTAAAAAAGGACAGTTTAAAGAAAATAGTGGCTTGAAACATGTTCATATTAACTAATCAAATTTAAAACCCATAATAATTATTTACTTTTAGCCTTTTATAATTGATAAGATAGCTTTTTTTCTCAAAAATTTAAAAAATCCTTGCTTTTTTAAGCAAAATTTTAAATATGCACTCTTTTTTATGAAATATTACACAGAAAAGCAAAAAGTATGCAACATTATCATTCACAATTAGCAGCATGTGGTAATTCTTTTCCAGTGAAAATATATATGTTCTAAAACAGTCCGTACAAACACGGTGGCAAATAAATCTAATCTCTCTCTATATATACGTTGCAAACAGTATGCAACTTTAATCATTCTCCGAGAGCAGTATGCAAGAGAACTTTTCTGATGTATAATTAGTTCTCTGGTCTTTATTCTGTAATTTTTATTTTTACACATAGTAAATAGTGCACACAATTAGTATCACAAAAAAAAGACTCTGGCTCCATAAGCCTATCGGCGGCTTTCTCTCCGATCTTCGCTGAAATCTTTCATCCAGGGATTCCCTTGCACGCTGCTCTCTTCTACGACAATTTTATTCAAAACTTCGCAAAGAGTTAATTTTAAATAAATAAATAAATTCAGAAAAAGAGTAACGACTTCTCCTGTAATCCGTAAGCGATTAGCTCGGTTAGCGAAATTCTTGGCGTTAGGGTTGAGATTGGTAAACAAACTGATCGTTGCCAACGGGGAGAAAGAAATGAAGGTCATTTTTTGCGCCACGCATAAGCGTTTTATATAATATAGATAGATAGATGTCTTTGCCGATCTTCAGTGCAAATGGAACTCTATACACACTCCTCTGATAACTGGTCTAAATTTGTACCTGCGCGGCTACAAAGAGTGGCGGAGATTGGGGGCAAAATATTTATAGACACCAAAAAGTACCCCGAAGTATAAGGAATAGATAACAAAATTCAAAAATTTAGATAGCTTTCACGGACACTATATATATATATATATATATATATATATATATATATATATAAAATTCATATTTATAGGTAGCTGAAATGAAATAAAAATTTAATCTTTTCGGCAAAAAGTGGGGGGGGGGAGGGCGAACGCTTCCCTGCCCCCTAGTTGACGCAACTGGCTACAAAGCTAAATGAAGAAAAAAGTATTGTTGCAAAAATAAGTTTGTGAAGGATTTAAGAATGAACCCTTGATATACAGGGTGAGTCAAAAAGGAAGGTCCAAACGTGAAAAGGTGCTAGTATACATCAAAACAAGCAAGTTCATAACAGTTTGTAGGGTCTGAGAGAAAAATCACAGACGGTAAAGGACACGCAATGTTGAACGTGATGGGGCGAGCTAAGACACACAAATGGATGAAGAAAGAAGAACATAAATTCACATAATGTTATTCTTTTTGTGGAGTTATTTCGAGAGTTTCGCGTGTGAACTCCTGCGTAATCTGCAGACGACCTCTTTGCCAGAATTGAGGCCTCTTCTGCCGACTTGTGTGGTCGAGAGAGTTCGTCAACCCCTCTCCACCCCCACGAGAAGAGCAATGAGATTGACGATTGCATTATTGCACGCTTCTTATAATAGAAATGGCCTAATAAATGTGAAATCGTTATCTTTGTGTTTTCTCTCGCCCCTTCATGGTGAACATTATGCGACCTCTACCTTCTGTTGTTTTCATTTCCGACCGGGCAAACCATTACGAAACTTGCTTGATTTGGTGTGTACTTCTGTCTCTTCACGTTTGGCACATCTTTTTTGAATCACCCTCTCCATGTATCCTTAAATATTAAATATTTATTGATATCTTTGCCCTTGAAATATAATTTTCCCTTTGAAGAATCATACTTGTTTCCTCTCAGTTAACAGTACAATAATTTTTGTATCTAAAACGGATAATTGAAGATTAATTTAAATTTTGTTTGTTTTAATATTCTGTTTTGAGCTTTTTCGAAGAGTATGCTAGAAAGGGCTTGTAACTTTGAATCATATTTAGATGGGAGAGAGAGGGATTTGGCCCGTATTCCTTTAGATTAGATATCCCAACAAACTATTTGGATGAAATATAATATGTGGTTTTAATTCCAAAGCTGCAGATCTGTATCGAATTTCGGACTCAATCGATCAACGGAAAGATATCCAAAATGCATAACTCCATTGCCTTCATTAAATGATGATGCTAAACATAAAATGCACCATATTGTGGAAGTATACGAGAAAGTCGAGAGTAGAACATTCTGTTTGGTTCAAAGAATTTTCAATTATGTAGTACAGTTTAATATTCAGCCCTGCTTACTATTAACATAGTAAAAAGAAAAATAATTAAATTGGAAACTCTTCGTTAAAGCATGAACTTGAAAATGAGAACGCGAATAAAGGTGTTTTAAAACAGATACAGAAAAAAAAACCGTCTCTTAGAAACAACAGACTCTAATAAAATATCCTGGTTTTATGATTCAGATTGTAATGCTTCTTAAATTTCCAGTCACGATTCCAGTTGGGGTGCGCAAATTTTTACAGCTCTTTCACTTTCTTCAATTCTTGAAAGCAAAAATTATTCGCAAAATAATCATGATTTGTAATCATTATTTTTAGTTTTGAGCCTCGCGAGTTCAAGAATTTTATAATGAGTGCTTTAACCCATTACATACCAAAAACTCTATTATTTCATTTTTTCAAAAATTATAGTAATATAATAATATCAAAGAAATATGAAAGGAGACGCTATTTCTGAAATTTTTTAATTAGAACTGATTAATTAACTTTTAATTACAATTAATTATATTTTAAATTATAAAAATAATTTTTATTGGATTTGTAGGTTTTATAGCAGTCAGTTCAACATTTAGATGCAACAATCAAAGCTAAAAATTCTTCTATTTAGACAAAAATAAAAAGGAAATAAGCGTCCCCCAAAAAGGGATATTATTAAACAAGGGGTTAAAGTCATAAACTCAAACTATACCTTCGCATATGATCTCATTTAAAGGACGTTTTAATAATAAAATCTCAATTATTCTGAGCACCGTATGTAATGATTATGTTTGGGGGTTAAAATTTCCCAAAAGAGAGACTGTGATAAAAAAATCTTCTATATCCGCACGTTGAATGAATTTAACGATCCACTCTTTAATAAGTGGTATCCTTTAAGTTTTCTGTTACACGAGATATTGAAAATGATTGTTAAAATATGTGTAAAGCCAGTATTTTTCTTATCTTGCCCGTAAAGAATGCATGGATGAACTGCATTTCCATCTGACTGGACAGCAAATAGTTTAACGAAGGTTTACTCTGAAAATAGTATTTTAATCAGACCACTTTTACGAAGTTTTAATAATTTTCTAACTATTTTATGCCATATATTGTTACACTATTACTATATTATTATAAAATTCATTTCATGAAAGAACATTGGACGCAAACATATATTAAAGTTAAACAATTTTAGTTAATGTGCTACGAAGAAACTTTTTTCACTACAAAATGGAGTTTTAGATACTTTATAGTGGCGACCATTTAATTTAACTGGTTTACTAGTTTGAACCATTTATAGAGTTACGATGCAGTTACTGGCTTTGTGTACAATTTGTTTCCAGCGATGTTGAAGACGAAGAATACTGGAAGCAATACAGCTCTTTGATCGTTGATATCGAACGATCCGGAATCTCCGGAACAGTTCGGTACCGATGCCCCGAAGTTTCTTCATCTTTGGAAGCGAATCATAAATCTGGAGAGTACGGACAATGTCAAAGCAACTCCCATCCTTAGAGAGAAAAAAATCCTTTTCCGGTCGCTGCTAAACTGTTCCAGAGATTCTTAAGCCAGTCATTCATGAGCACTCCACTCCAAGGAAATGCCGTGGTGGGATTCTACACCATTCCCTCTTTTAGTCCATCCATTCAGGCAGGTCACTCAAGGCCGTTCCACGCAATGCAAATCCATCCGCCACGGGTCACTTCTATCCCCTACTGCGCTTTCTTCTCCCTCGGCCTACTCTAATTACCTCTACAGCCATAAAGCCTCACTCCTTCCCTCACGTATCCACACTGGTCGCATTTCAGCATTTATGGCCCGGAAGTCCAAGCGGAACGGTTGAATATCTAAACTGCCGATCACGCCACTCCAATTCTCATCAGTTTTCCGACGGTTTTGACAACCGCTTTTGGTGTGGAGCGGTCGAGTTTGCTTGGAATGGACCGTTCATGAATGTCTAGCCTTAAAGCGAAGGAACGCTCCATCCGAATCATCAACAGTAGTGGTACTGCTTCAGATGATATTATACGACTTCTACATCGCTGGGAACAAGTTGTACTCAATGCTGGTGCATGGGACTATTAATGTTTCGTGCTAGTAAATATGTTACATCAGTTATAATTAGATGGTTGTCACCATTAATTTTCCAACCGTTGTAGTATTACAAATTTTTGGAAAAGTACTTAAAATTAATATGTTTTAATGCCAATTTTCGGATTGAAATGATTTGTAGGTTTTCAGTTTTTAATAAGAGTAATTTCATTCGTTTCTAATTCATTTTTACTACTCTCTTACGTATTGCTAAGTTTCTGAAATTATGATTTCAACCTGAAACGGAAATACAATGAAAACGTCTCGGTACAAAAATTATGAAAAATGTTCTTCGCTCAGGTTCTTCAACACCTATAAGCAAACTTAGTTTAAGAAAAATATCTCCATTTAACATCCTAGTTAAATATGTCAAGCATATGTATCAAACTTTCATTTTATACTATCAATTGATCTTTTATTTATATTGCTTATTTTTTCTAAATATGTATTATTTAAAGATTGGTAAACATATCCCCTACACCGTATTATCTGTTTTTCAAAGTTATTTACTTATATTCTCAGTGGCTGATTTTGATAATTTGAGATCACAGCCATAAAATTATTTTGAGGCTCCTCCCCATACCAAAGGCGCAAATTCGCATTCAGCTTAGCAATGCGATGTACGTTGCAAAGATTATCATGCCTCTCAGGATCTCGGGGCACGAGGCGAGCACCTCTAGCGCCTTATTCTGATTGCTTGCTTAAGATGAACTAGATCTTAACGTGCGATATTAAAATAAATGCGAAATGTACGCTTCATGGCTAACTAACAGTGGTTGCATTAATAAAACCCCGTATTACGAAGTCTCCTTGTTCGTCGGTTCATCACTTGTCATTTCTGTTCTAAGGAGTGTTACCAGAGTAAAAGGTAATATTTTTGCATCCAAATGAGGCCATTCGCAGTTTCTTCTTACTCGCATAATTGTCAATTTCATGGCTTCACAATCGCTACTGCAACCTATGTAATTGTTTTTTTTAACTAGTTTAGTGGCTGGAGAAGGATTCTATTGGTCTGAAATCGTAGATCAGAATCCCTTATGCTGGTATGATGTGGGAGTTTGGAGAGAATAGAACCACTCGGCTCAGCTGACGTTCTCTTCATCTGACCACGGTTCAAAATTACAAAGTTCCTTCATTATTGTCCTCTAGTTCCTTCAAATTGGCATGTTAATGTAATAACCACAAGGAATTATTCCACATAGCGGTAAGTAGAAGCGGTATAGTAGATGGGTGAAAAAAAAAAAAACTGAATGATCGGACCGCCGCAAATAAGTACTACGGGTGCTGTGATGATCCTATTACGGGCAGCCATAGTACGTCCCTCCATCTGCGGTTGGATTGTTAGGTAGCCCACATCATTATTATTTTACCACCAGGAGAACTGAGAATATACTTACGTACACGACAACATCTCATCTTCCATCCTCGACATAGCCCCTGGAAGGGGGTGATGTTAATCTAACAAATCGAATATCCGTTATTAGTAATAATATCACTAAACTGAATGACAGACCGCCACAAATAATAATGCGAGTACTGTGAATTCATGTTGAAAACGAATGTTGTGAAAGTTTCCGTGCCTTCAAAATTATACCTCCCAATCCCATCTTGGATTGAGACCCATAATTTAAGTCTTTCTCTAAAAGCAAAACGTTCTAATGATAAATTGGAAAAAAGGCGGAATATCGATCTCAAATTATTAATGTTAACTGAAAAGTAGGAATTCACTTTTAGGAAGCAGTCACCTTTGTAAGTCGATTCTCCTTTACGACTCGGAACGCTTCGACTTGGGTCATTCGTGCGCGCAGTGAGGATTTCTTGCACGGTGAGCTCTTCACTGCTCCGATAAGAGAGAGAGAGGAACAGATAAGAGGGCTGGGAGAAAGTTTCTTCGCCAACTGCCCGAGAGAAGGCTCGGGGACCCCGGGCTCCCCATCACGACCGTCATTTGGCCACCCCTCTACTCTGCCACCTGCGTACTCTCATATCTGCAGCACGGAAAAGTTTCCTCTGTCTGTTTATTTGGCGCCATATTTTCTTTTTCCACTTCTGCTGGGTTATTTACTTGTGTTTGTGCTTCGGAGATCTTCGCATTGGATGAATCAAGGCAGATTCTTGGATGTGTGGCTCAGATGTTTTTCCATAACTGTGTATACATCTTGAATGAATAGTATCGTGGAGTTTAAATAAACGAAATACAGTAAAACTTTGATTAACCGTCACTCGTTTAATCGCCAGTTTCAGTTATCCGTCTAAAATATCTAATCCGTCATTTCTGTACATTACTGCTCTTTTGTTGAAGTTTATATTGATCGTTTTGTAAAATTAAATACAATGTGTATGTATCAATCTCTTTTAAAGGATTTTATTTCCATTTTCGTCCCAAGCCAGCAGTGAAATCACGTTACTGTACTGTGTATTAAGAAATTTCTGTTATCCGTCTGTTCGGTTATCCGCCACAGCTCTGGTCCTGACGGTGACGGTTAATAGAAGTTTTACTTTACATTCAATACATTTCGTCACTTACAGGCAACATCATTTATTGTATAGCAACGGATTCGGAAACCCTCCGGGCTTTTGCGCATGCGCCGGGCGGAGTTATTTTCACCAAAATAGGGGGAAAATAAAGAATGGAAGGGTAATGTTTACATTTCACCCAGCGTGATCTATCAAAGAACTCCGGAAATGCGCTCATATGACTCATTGCCTGACACCCCTTTCCACAGTAAAATCGTCCAAAAGTGGTAGTCTCGGAATTCGTTGATGAACAGTATATCAGTTTTCCAAATTTTACAAGATGAAGAAAAAACTAAATCTTTCACAACCAATAACGAATGTTTCTGATTTTTTTTCACATCCGGTTTGAACATGAAACTGTATATAATGTGTCAATGTGAAAAAGAGAATCCGTCATATCCGTTATTGGTTGCGAAAAATTCAGTTTCTTTTTTTCCTTTTATAAAATTTGAAAGATTGAGATAGGTAGTGTTATTTGATAAGCGAGGATTTGTTTTTTTTTATGTTCCTTACTCCTGAATATACGTTTCACTGAAAATGTTCCAGCAGTAGTATAGTCGCAAAATAAACAGTGTCAGGACTCTCTAAAAGCAGTGCCGGGACGCTCTAACCGGGTGACAAAAATCGCGCTGTTTGAAGGACGTTTTCACAATTTTTTCATATTTATTTATCGTGAAGAAAAAGCAGTGCAGGAACGGCGTTCCAGCTCCACTACACCCCTGCTTAACACAGAGAACAAGATGCAACTTTCTTAATGATTAGTATTTTGTTCAGTAATAATTCATAAGCAGGTTTTTTTTCTATTTAATTCAAAAATGCGCGCATAAGTAGAACGTATTAGCAAAATGTTTTGTGTTATTTGAAAGAGAACTTATGCTCTACAAGATAATGCAGTTTGATTTTTTTTTACATTTTATTGATTTTGTGTATTTTAAAATGGAATGTGGAAAAGCTGAGAATTTTCGACTCCAGTTGTTTCTACATTTAATCGAGGTGTAAAGACCAGTGAAGCTACTCGCGTGATTTGTGCTCTGTATAGAGAAGCAGCAATGCTTCAAAGTACTGACCTCGTTGTTCTTCGTACACGGAAAAAAAGGGAAGAACGATTGAACAAAATTTTTCATGAAAATCCACTTCAAACAACCACAGGAATTTTTTAAAAAAGTTTCAAAGTTTAAATAAACTTCAGTAATAACTAATAATTCAGAAACTTCATATAGACGATATGTCGGAAAGGATTTAATCCAATCTTATTGTAGCATTAGCGAGCGGCAAATTATTTACATATTATCATTGCAAATATATTCGATACTTTGTAGTTCACCTGGTTCGGAGATGCATAACATTTTAATTTTCGTATACGATCAGATGTACTTGTTTGAACAAGGATATTTTGGGCTTAACAGCTATACTGTTCAAGATCTTATTGGTTTAGGAAATTGATCTGTTACTGTATTTAAAAAATGAACGAAAATTTAACCTCAAGATCAAAATTTGAAAAATGCAGGTTCAATCATCAATTACTTAACTCGAGAACTAACTGGTTCATTGTAGCTATTACCTTAAGCAATATTTTGTGGAAAGGTAATAGGATTTGGGTACTTACGTATTAACGCCACCGAGGCTACAGATTGGCGGTAATGCGCCAATAAAGAGCAATCTTGTTTACAAAAACCGCCAAATTGGCGGCACTTAAAAACCGCCAAATCTGTAGCTGCGGTGGCGTTGGCGGCACTTGAAAACCGCCAAATTGGCGTTAATACGTAAGTACAAAAACCGCCAAAT
>BGPR01036707.1:0-15430 GCA_013235015.1 Araneus ventricosus
TACCATGCATTCCATAGAGATATAGACAGATGAGTGCTAAGTATGCTTTTAAACGTGCATTTTTGAGTAATTGGAAACTGCGTTATAACTGGAATAAGTCTCATGCTTTTTGAATTAGTTGTTAGCGAACAAAATGTTAAAGTGACTTAGAAAAGATTATTTTTGAATAAACATTCTTCGAAATACAAAAAAATATTTTTTTTCCACCAAAATATTTCAAAATCACAACCACCAAAATATTTCAGATTCAAATAATGAAGGGTATCCTATGCATTCTTCTACGATTATTGCAAATTTTTACTAATAAAAACTTTCAAATAGAGTTACAATCCCTGTTCATTGTACTTTCATTCCATCTCTATATTGTTGTAAATATTAATTCTGAATGAGCTATTATCATGATTGAATCGTCATTAATAGCACTGGTTGTATGGTTATTATCATGTGCAATTTCTATAGTTATTATCATGTGCAATCATTAAGTTCTTTCAGATGAGTGTGATAATACTTTTACGAACATGGAATGTCGCTTCCCAGCAATGTTAGTCTTATGTTTGGGAAGAGAGTTCTACAGGAGTATGTATGGGAATGCTGGAGGAATGAAGCCATTAACCCCCCGACCTTGGCGACAAAATGTGAGATCTTAAAAATTCTAGAATTTTCTTGATATCTTTATTAGGAGCCGAGATCCGGATTTCTCCAGTTGATTCCATGTGACATCATGGCGTGTCAGTGAGACTAGAAATAGCGCCGTGCTCGAATCACAGAGCAGACTGATAGACTGGGATCGTCGTTGGAGTTGCATCCGCAGTGCGAGCTAGTAGGCCGATAGACACCGTGCGGTACTGAAAGTGCTGTTATTATTATTAATTAGTGATTTGCTGTTTGTGTGTGTTGTAAATTTGTGCAAGTGCTGTTTTTCCTGTTACTTGTGCTTCGTGTTTTCAGGAGTATTATCCTGCTTCTTGGACTGCTTTCACCGTAACCTCACCTGACGAATTTTTTTAACACTGGTGTCCTGAGTGGGGTTGCCAGTGTATGGTGAATACGAGATCACAAACGAAGATGGCTGATAACGCCAACGGCGATTTACTTGCTCTGCTTGCCGACATGAAGAAATTTTTGGAAGCCGGACAGGAGAGAACGGAGAAAGAACAAGAGGAAATGAAGAATCAGATTCAAGCGCACGTCGAGAGTCAAGTTTGAGAAATTAAGGATCATGTCAATAGTTGCATAGGGAGAAAAGAAAAAGATGTCCAAGGCGGGAAAAGAGAGATCAGAGATGTGAAGGGCAAAGTTCAAAGAAAGTAAAGAGCGAAGTTCAAGGGAAGATAGTGGAAGAAAAGGGTGAAGTCCTAAGAAAGATCAAGGACATTGAAAAGAGGTTTGGTGATCTTGAGATTAGACCAAACACTTTCCCGGCCAGAGCTCATGTATGCCAGACCGATTTTCAAGCCTTTGACATTCGTCATGGACTGTTTTCAAGACTCAGTTCGACGTTGTGAGCTCTGCGAACGGATGGATGGAACGTGTGAAAGCCAGTCAGCTTGTGGCCTCTATAATTAAAATAAAGTGAAAAATAAAATAAATAAATAACAAAATAAAATAAATGATAAGGCTAGTCGTCGAAGGTGGCTGGAACTAATAGAATTAATAATATATTAATAATAAATCGAGAAAAAAATTCCATAATTTTTTTTTTCTTCATCAATTGCTGGTCGATCTCCTAAAGGACCTCGTGACTGGATCTTCATTGTAAAACGTGAATTAGAGTCTATTCTTTACATGGTCGAAGTTCAAGGGCAGTTGGTCTAGCCTTTCCAGAGAAATTCTAAAAAATGTGAAAATCAGAAAGTGTGCGGATATTTTTGATCATATGTGTGTATCTGCTACAGAACTGCCATTCTCGTTCAATTTAAAATCATCAGGATTCGGCAAATCTACTCGATCAGAAAATTAGCACCAAAACTTCAACACGTTTAAGTCAGCCTAGTTATGATCGTAATAAATAACTCAACAGCCTGTAAAACATAAACATCTTTATTCTTGTTAACTAAAAGGACGCCAGCGTCTTTACCAGCTACAGAGCAATACAAACAAGAAAATGGAGTTGATAAGCAAAAGCCCATCTATTTATAAGAACATAAACTCAATCTCATTAGTTACGTTTTTGCGAGAAGCGACTGTACCCTAATTTGTTTGGAGTTCCACTTTCATCGAACGAGCAAGACAAGAACCAGGCGTTTCAAAACTCAGACAGCAAAATAAATTATGCATCTAACAACCGTTTTGTTCGTTGTCTACATGAACGCCCCTAGTCAAGAGTGTATTTTTGATAAAATGAAATTCTTATTAAAATTTTAGAAAACGAGGTGCATATTTCCTCCCTATATTGATTGTTCCTTATGTACCGTTGTGACAAATTTCGTACCTCTAGGTGTCTAGCCCTGTACAGCGCCAAACATACCACCACAAACACACATTCTCCTTTATTATTAGTAGAGATACCTTGCTCAATATACTATGTACACAATTTAAATTATGCAAGCAAAGGATACTATCTATTATATTCATAAATATTATATAAATATTTCGGGAAGTCATTTAATATATATTTATGTAACATCTTTACTAAAGGCGAAATATCGAATATCTGTGTCAAGGAGAAGACGTTGATTGAGTCAATTTTCTTTTATTCAGTCATTGAGGATATTTCTTCATGTGTAAAGGATTCAGTTCTTACGTAGCTCTATAACCAGAATAGAAGAGGTAACGCGCGAGGCGGCACGCTGTTATTATTCGTTTACATGTTGCAGTGGAAAAGGACAGATAGCAATGCGCAGAACGCTTAAGTACCCAGAGAAGGGAATTTTCCCGGAACGACTCGTGACTTGAAAAGAAAGTTGTGGTGCACTTATTATGGTGGAAGTAGAAGTAATCAAAATGAGGTGTCGTTAAAAGATTATTTAAGAAAGTTAAAATATCACATTTACATATATAAGGATCAATATATACCTATATAAAAAAAGTTCCCCTCTGTAGCACCTAGAGTTCGGTCCAGGCCAGACCACGACGTCACGAATCCAGCAGTTTTCACACTCTGTACAGATGAGCATCTGACCCCTTTGCTCGAGCGTAAAACTGTTCGAGAAAGAATTTTCGCCACTCTAATATAAAGGTGAAGATCTTATCCTTGCGCCAGCAAGCACGAGGCCTCCCTGCCCGACTCACTATTGAAAATATCCCGACCAATAATGATTATCCCGCTCACAATGTGCACCTCAGAGCCGTTTTTAGGTAGATTCCTTATAGAAAGTCTATCTATTGCAATGGTTCTCATGACACGACTTTCGGAAAATTTCTGCAGATCTTCACCGATCATGACCAATAGAACCCGAAACCACCCTTCGTTCAAAAGTTATATATATATTCCCAAGACTGATTGACATTTGATTCTTGGAATTCCAATTCTAGGTTGTCTTTTTCATAGTAGTAATATTCTAGAATCAAACTATCTTTTGTATTTCATTTGTATGATTATTGATAAGGTAATTTTATTTCAATTTTTAGATTAATAAATGTATCTTCCACCCTCTTTCAATTCTTGCAGATCCAACCATAATGGAAATAGAGGACGAAATGTTCTTTTCCTTATATCTCCAAACAAAAAGAATCTACTTTTTCCATCCGGCTTGTTTTCAATTTTAATTAGAATTTTAATTTATCAAATATTAAGCGAAATTTTGGATTTGTTCCTTAATAACTTCCGAAAATATTACAGCACAAAAAAGATTTTTTTTTCTACGTCTGAGAACTCAAAAAATAATCTTTTCAATGATATCAATTACTTTTTTAAATAAACGATGAATATTAAATTAAAGAGATTTGAATGAAATTATATTCCAGACGCTTATGTAAAAAATAAAATAAATACATAAAATAAAATAAATAATAAGACTAGTCGTCGAAGGTGGCTGGAATTAATAATAAATCAAGAAAATAATTATAATTTATTATTATTCCGCCTACCCTCCAAATTTGCAACTAAATTTTATAGAAAGTTCGTTGAATTCAGAAAAATATTTAGTTGAATAATAAAAGATAAAAATAACCTTACTTAAAGGGAAGATTACAAACGTATGAATATGCCTGAAGAGAAATTTCTTATGTCTTTATCACGTTTAAAAAGGTTTCGCACCCAAGATTTTAAGAACATGGAAGAAGGAAGATGAATCTGCTTAAATATATTCAATAATGATGATTTTGCACATGTTTTGTTTTTGAAAGCACTATTTTAAAACTGAATTATTTAATGAATCTGGGAATAATAAACATCCACAGTAGAAACATTGTTAATGATCTGCTTCATCTGAGTAAAACAAACCGGTAACTATTCATATTAGTCGAGTTAGTTGGCGATGTTTATCGTTATTGACAGGGACGTCTTATCCAATGGGCTAATTGGGCTGTAGCCCAGGGGCGCCATTAATCCAAGGCGCCTAAAATTTGCTGAACTGATTTTATATTAATTTTAAAACAAAAACTTATTTCATTACTAACCGCCTTCGTCGACCAGCTTGATCGCCAAAAATAAAATTTCAACTGAATCTCTTAAGCATAATTTTATATTCATGGTTCCTCAACAAAGTAATTTTAAATTTCAAATTGCTATAGACATTTAACCCGCGCCCTTTTCTAGCCTTGCACTTGTTCTGTTCCTTGTCTACAGTAACAAAAAATAAGTTTTCGATTTCAACATTAAACTGGCGCGGAACTTTTTAAGTTCAGCAGCATTCTAATTGTCATAAAATACGCTGATAAAAATAATTAAAACAAAGCAACGATAATCTTTTAGTTTACTGGATTATTTAAGTATATACTTACTATCTTGAGGGTTTCCTTTACAGATTTCACAGAAATAAAAAAAGTAATATCCAGTTAAATATATTTTTAACTTTCAACAATGGAAGAGAAACAAGCAATTAAATATTTGTTTAAACAATGAAAACGGTTTGAAATGCGTTGCAACAATGAAAAGCATTGTTGTAAATTATGCCAAAAATATTCTTAAAAATTTATTAAAATTAGCGAAAAAATTGTACGGTAACTTAATTGATATCATTGAAAAGATATTTTTTTAATTTTCAGATGGTGTAAAAATAATTTTTGTGCTGTAATATTTTCGGAAGTTATTAAGGAAAAACACCAAAATTTAGATTAATTTTTTATTAATTAAAATTTCAAGAAAAACGCTTCCGAGGTGCACATTCCCACCCTCCAAAGTATGTTTGTGTCAATTCCGTTGCTTTAGGTCTAGCGGTCCGTCCTGTAGAGCTCCAACACACAGACACAGCACAAATTTTCTTTATTTTTAGTAAAGATAAATATCTTAACACACTTGGTGTATATGAGAATCGCAGAAAGAAGGGAAAATAAATATACAAATGAAAACAAAGTATTATAAAATCAGTGGTGTAGTCGCAAAATAAGCAGTGCCAGAACGCTCTAACCTGGGTGAAAAAAATCGCACTGTTTTAAGGATGTTTTCATAGTTTTTCGTATTTATTTCTCTTTTTAAAAAAGTAGTGCCGGAGCGGCGTTCCGCCTCCCCTACACCCCTGACACACACACATTCTACTTTATTATTAGTAGAGATAATTTCTACAAATAATAAAGGTTGAATATTTGATTTAATTTTATTTTTATGTTAAATTTTAACTGAAAGGAGCAAGATAATAATTGTATTGTCATTATAGCAATGGGAGCTTAGAAAAAGGCAGGATTTAAAATTTTCTCTCACTGTCACAGCTATGAATACATATTAGATGACTTAAGTTTAAGAATGACACAAGAAAAATCTCCAATCTCCTCTTTCATTTGGTGAGTAATAAGTAACCATTGCTTGCATTTCGTTATCATCATTGCATTAACTATCACTACATTTCGAAACGTTGCCAAATAAACCGAATATAAAAAGAAGACAAACCACTAAGTCTTAAAATGATAAACAGATATGCTTAACAAAATGCTTCATTTGTGGAAAAATATTATTTAAATCAACGACGTTTACATATTTGCATTAACTCAAGAAAGAGTATCAATTCTCTCATGGAATTAAAAAAGAAATGATTTATTTAGAAATCCAATCAAAAAATTAAAAGTTCGTAGCTGATACTTGATAAAGAAGTCTGTAGTATAAAGTGTTATGAGACACTTTTATATTACAGACTTCTTTATCACTAAAGATATTTACTTCAATGCTTTTTCTCTCCATATCAGAAGGTTAAATTTTTAAAATTATTCAAGACTCTAAAAATGGTATAGTTCAATCAAAAGATTTAATCTGCATTTTCATCAAATATTCGAATCCTCTGCAGTTCCAATGTCCGAGCCGCCTCTCGCATAATTTAAAGTTATTAGTAATTTTATCTGAATGAAGAGCGAGTTACCTCCCTAGCTATTTCATCTATCGAATCCGAATTAACCAAAAAACTAAATTATGATATTATCAACGAATTTGCTATAAAACGTGTAAGAAAATTAAGCACACATAACATATTGTAAACTTTTTGTAGTAAGTCACACACCAGATTGTATTTATAAAGCTATTATTTTTTTATTTAATTTGTAAACGATTTTGTGTACGATCGAAATATTAACTTTAAAAAGTTTAATTATTTATCATTTTCATGTATTCCTTTAGTCCTTACTATATCAACCATGCAATGCTATAAACAGCAAAATGCCCACAAGACAACTTTACACCAGGCTCCACTTTTGTTCGGGCAGGTCATGTACCTGATCTAGCCTTAAAGTTTGTCCCGTGATTTTTGAACCACTCTGTATAAGCACAAAAAAACTTTTTTTTAGGTATTTGCAAAACCTGGAGAGTGGCAAAGATATGAATTTATTTCTTCGAAAGTCCGACCACTGCAATGTGAATTTTTAGCTCATTTTTTAAAAAATTATTTCATCGCACTCCTAGTCTTTAATAAACAAAACAATGTCTTGTATTTATTACAGGGTTTAAGGCGACTAAAAAAATATTTTCTTTCCGGAAGTGTTCACTTCATACTTAAACCCTGTAACAAGATGCACATTTTTTCTATTCCCAAACATTTTGAAAATATATATATAAATGCTATCGTATTAACACTGCCATACTAAAAATGCCATTTCCCTTTCATTTAAACACCATTTTCTATTGCGAAAAAACGATTTTGATGTATTTGGTGCTAGAGTCAGTATTTTTAATTTTTACCCATGTTGATGTTGTTTAGAACGACAACTGAACAGTAATTACAGCAGTAATTCAAACAGTAATTTCCAGATAAAGCAATTTGTTAATTTCTGAAAGGTTGTGATCGGATATAAATACATTTATATCAGATCACAACTTTTCAGCAAGAATAGATGGACAGTTATGAAAAATAGGTTTTTGAAATAACTGTATGGCAGGTGCTGCACCTGCAACAAACAAGCCATTGTTGTATTGATTGGTTAAGCCATTAAAATTTTAAACATCAACTATGACAAACACAAATACAGAATATAATAACTTAGGAAGCAAATGGCGATTTGAATTGATTTTGACGTAGAGTATATACAGGGTGTCCAAGAATTGTTGGAAGTGTAAACAAATAAATTTCTCCAGTTTTTACTCCCTTTATCCATTAATGTTTCAACTAACTTACAATCTACACAATGGACGGACAAGATTCATGAAACAGAAATTTTAACTATGGTGTACCCCAACTTTAACCTATTAACATCCTACTTAATTTAAAGCATAAATTTCAATAAATTTCTTTTAAATTATTTTTAAAACACCAAGTTTAGGATAACTGTGAAATAAAAGTAAATTCTGAAAAAAAAAATTTAAAAAAAAGAAAAAAATTATCGAAAAATCCACAGAAAATTATCAAGGAACTTTTTAAGAAAATTCAAGGACAATAAAATTATACATTTTAGACATAAAAATGCGAATGACAGATATAAATCAAATTATTTTAAAAATAAAAATGCAAATGATTAAAGTTTTATACAGATCTACAATCCTAATGATAAAACTCTGTACTAAATTTTATCCATTTAACTATTTAAGTTATTGTGTTCACATGAACACAAACTTCCCTGGCTCTATGAAATTAAATAGCATACATTTTGAAAACAGATTTCATTGCAGAGAAAATCGATTATTGGTATTTAAAACAAAATTCAATTAAAATATGTCAGTTGCTTTCAAAATACATTAGGATAGTTGCAGGACTGTTTTACTCGATGAGAAATACCCTCTGTAGTTTTTACTGTATTGTCAAATTAAGCTGTATTTGAATTTACAAAGAGAGAGAATGTTGATGATTGACAGCATTCCCATATAAACACTCTTTCTGGTGGAGGAATTCTCAAAGCAAAACCAAGTAACAAACTGGTTCTCTTCTGTCCCAAAAAATACTGGATGGTCAATTTGCTTGTTTTTGAAGGACCCAGCAAACAATCAAATACTTTTCCAGGGCCTTGAGTAAGGCAGATGAAATTCAAGGATTTTCAAGGACAGTGGGAACTCTGTGCAATGATATCCCCAATTTTTCTTTTAAGCCTTCCCAAGAAGGTCAGTGATTAATTTTAGAATGCTGCAATTAAAATTAATAGATATTAACAATATTAATTACAATACTGTTTACATGTGCCTGTCAGGCAAACTGTGCCCGAACTCACAGGTGCAAATATTGCGGCGGAAGGAGAATTAAATTTAATAAAACACATAAGTGTAGCCTGCAAAGAGAGTTTTAATTCGTTTTACACTTTAAACATTTCAGCATTATATACCGCAGTTAGATACAAAATAGTAATAGATGTTCATGGCTTCACCAAAAAAAGCACTATCTGAAACGGTTTCCACCCCTTTAGTTCGGTTAACCGGAGTTGTACTATAATAGACTAGAAAATCACCCCTCATGGTTTGATGAGTGCATATTGCCTCTTCATTCAAGAGATTTCCCTTCAAATTTGGCGTGTTTAAATAGATATATATGCAAGAGAAATGTTTAACATTGATTGAAAACAAATAAAATAAACATATGTTTTATAACAGGAATTTTTTTTTTATTTCATATTATTTAAATATTTCTTTATTCAAAAAAACCTCTTGGTAAACAACATTCCGTGTGAAGTATTTTTCGTTGTTTAATAATTTTCCTTGTACTTCAGATGTCTTTGTGTAAATTTTAACGTGATTGGGAATCCTAGACCTTGTAAGTGCAACATAGAGATGTCCAGGTGTAAAGACAGACTCATCGAGGTAAATTCCAACATGATCGAAAGTTTGCCCCTGCGATTTGTTGATAGTCATCGTGTTGCTGGGATTAACGGGAACTGGCAAAGAGAACGAATGGCAAATTCACGTCACTGGTGGCTAATTTAATTCTTGGCAAAAAAACAACATTGCCACGATTGCATTCAGATACAATTTGGCGTCCAAACTATATCACGCGCATGATATACCACTGACATAATTTACTACTTTCTATTAAAAAACGGAAATTAATTTGAAATATAGGATTAATATAATTTAAAATTTCTTGGGAACCATTGATCACAGCGAGATAAATTTTATATCAATCAATAGAAAATTCTATTTCACTATTTTAGAGGTATTAAATTTGAAATTAGAATGACAATTACTCTTTTAAATTTAAAATTACTGAAATTTAGGTTAACAATGAAATAACACTGTTTAACGTCTCGCAGTGCTATGGTGCGAGTTTTATTGTTGGTGACGTCAAAGCATTACCGGAGGATCTGGGCTATTATATTAGTCTATACTTATAAAAGGCAATGTTTGTGTGCGTGCGTGCGTGTGTGTGTGTTTGTCTGCGATGTCCAGACGAATCTATCGCACTTACAGCCATGAAATTTGGTACACAGGTAGTCGCAATGGTGGCTGAATGCACCTCGAAGCCGAAATTTTAAATTTTAATTTAGAAATTTTTTTATTTAATGTTTTGTGTTGTTTTGGTTGATTTTTCGCACTAATTTCTCAATAGAATGGTTTCGAATAATTGTACGACAAAAATAGATAGACCATCGGAAAGAACACGCGATTTCCATTCTAATGAAGTTAGTTTTGAATTTCTATCGTAAATTACTGAATTTTGAGAATTTTTTTAAAAATCAGTCAGTTTTGCCGTCTAAATGTTGGTTTTGATTTTAAATTTGCTGCATCCGACTTTCTAATAACACTATAATTTTCATTTTTTTTTATCTTATAACTAGAACGGTTCTGTCGGATTTAAAACAAGAATGGTTAAAATATCTTTTATCCTTTTTTTAAAATGAATTTTTTTCTGGGCCGTTGCGAGTTATTTTTCTCGATCGAGTTCCAAAAACGGCACTTCTTCGGAACGTTGATGCCAATTTTGATTGGCGGACGCGTAGGATACGTCATGACCTTCACCTGAATGAATTACTTCGATTATTATTTTCGGATTTGATTTATATTTTGCTTGCTGTATAATAATCATTTTCACGTTCCAATTTTGTAATATTGTTTTGGATTAACGTACTCTGTACTGTAGCGTGAAAAAAAAAAATAAGCAGGAAAATCAAAAAATGTGTATCTTTTGTTTTGATTTTGTTTTCAAAACTTTTTCATGTCATTGTGGGCGGTTCTTTTTTTTTCATTTTGTTAAAGTCCTGATTCCACGGGCAACGCCGTGCGCGTACTGCTAGTAATATATATTAAAAGATTTTTAAAACATTAAAAAATAAAGATTACTCTTGAATTCCTTGCAGTAGTTTGAAATTAAATCAAAGGGCGAAAAAATGACTTCAAAATCTAGCTAACTGGCGGCCTATGACAGTTAAAAATTGTTTAGGAGTTTGGGAATAGATACAGAATTGTTAGACAAATTAAAAAAAGAAACAATAGAATGCGTTCAGTTTAGACATGGAAGAGAAATGTAACTGTACTATGAAAATGATGCAGAGTGTTAAAAGTTTAAATAAAAAGTCCTGAATCATGCAAGTTTTGCTCACAGAAACATTTGCATAACATTTTACACCTCTCTTTTTAACCCTCCGAGGACCCAATTATTTTGATCTTATAGCTTTCAGGTTATAAAACTTAGCTTTTAGTGAATATGGATAAGTAAGTGAATTCTGGCAGGCATAGTAATGGTGTGTAGTTAAGTTACTTCCACTCTGATGTTGAGACATACCTCCTTCAGGAAAGGTTGGGC
Source organism: Araneus ventricosus (assembly GCA_013235015.1). NCBI lineage: Eukaryota > Metazoa > Arthropoda > Arachnida > Araneae > Araneidae > Araneus > Araneus ventricosus. The sequence continues at coordinate 11,241 of BGPR01036707.1, forward strand.
TGTGGCCGGTGATAGTCGTTAGGACTCCGACCTCTGTTTACGACTGCTGTCGTGACAACTGTTCTTCACTTGACCTCATATGCCTAAGCAGGGCGAAGGTAACACCTTTGCAGCTTTAAAATGAATGAACCCAACTTTTTTTGTATTTAATCATATCTCTAAAATCTTAAGAACACTTTGATAATATATAAATATGAAAATTACCTGTTTTTGAACCGACTTTGAAACACAGAAACAGCTGTCTCCGCTACTAAGAGTGTTAAATATCAGTAATGAATATATCTCACAACAAATGTAAAGGAAAAAAGTTTACCTGAAGGTGCACATGAACAAATCAAACGAAATTTTAAAATTTTTTTATTGACATTCTTTAAAATAGCTTTTTTATTCTGAGTGTCTGATGGAACGCAGACAATACACTACTATAGTCATTCTGATTTGCCCTTTTAATTCAAGAAAGCAGTTTGAAATGAGAAAAAAGGAGATGACTTCCTTTCATAGATAAAGATTGAATGTGTTCTTTCATGAAGAATACAGATACTTTAGAAACCAGTAAAAAAAAACAAGCAATGGGGATGGAAAGCACAGCCATCTTCAATAGAAATGAACCACACTGTAACACGGTGCCCTGCGAACTTCTTACTGGGTAGATGGAATGCGATTTGTCATTTTTTGTTCTGTTACAGTTGTTTGGGGAACTTTTAGAGGCTTCGATTAGTTTAGTCTGTAGCAAGGTGGGGCAGTGTTTGTCAATATTGCTGATATTTCATTACGTTTCTTCACTAGTATCTTCCTCGGCTCTCTGTCTCTTGTGTTGAATCACCACCATCCCAGGCTGGGAGTCTCCGTCGGGCTTCCTCTTGTCGACGGGAATTCGGGTGGAGTGTTTTCACAGATTTCCGCTCTCATTCTCAATAGCATGCAGCTGGAGATCACCATTGGAGATGTGTGGAAGGAGCAGGCTGGTGTCGAGGAGGCGGCCTCTTGGGCTGATTTTGTAGTGGCCCGGGGGGGGAGTGGGGCGGGGCATAGAGCTACGGTTTACAACGATAGTTTCTTGATTCAGTCAGGTGAACTCTATACTCTCCTCAGAACTGCAAAAGACAGCAGAGATTGAACAAAAAATTACGCGCCACAAGGCAGTGGCAGGAAAGAACACTCAATTGGTAAAAATAACAGCTTTTAAGTTTTTTTTACTTTTTTCCTCAACAAGTACACAACAGTTGTTTTTTATAAGAGAAAATCTTCTTAACAGATTAGATGCTACAATTTAATAATATTATATTCACTACGGTAGAATAATCTAAAAAATGGAAGGATGTATAAATGTTATTGGATATTTATGTTTCAATCGACGATAAAAGAATTTTTTAAAATCTAATAATATAATTATTCAAATGAATCATAAGATTGCATATCATTAGAGAATATAGTTTAAAACTACTGGCAGAAATATATTTCAATACATTGATTCCTCTCATCTTTAACTTTTCCCCAGTTGTCATATATAGTTAGGTTTGAATTTTTAAAAAATAACCCAAAAGCACATGATTTGGTAGAGCATAGAACCATTAACAAGCAAAATAATCTAAATATTTATAAAAAAATCACAGTATTTATCTCAAGCTATGATAGAAATTTTGGAAATTTCATAATGCCAGAGGTGAAACTATAACTTTTCATTTTCTTTAGCATGCATAGCTACATATTTTTTATGGTGCTGAAAACAATATTGATTTAGGAAAAAAACACTCTACTTTATTAAACATGTCACGGCATATTAATTTGAAAGAACTTTAAAGGGATTCATAATTACTGTGATGACTAATAAATATACCCAAACAAACTAATCATCTTCAATAAAAAAAATCATATCTATTTTAAAGCTCATGGATAAAAAGAATAACAAAAAATAATAATATAAGGAATTCTGAAAATTTCTTCACAAATTTTTTGGAAGTTGCTTGTAATAAATTTCTAAATTTTAGATTAATCTATTCATCCAGTTAATATATACAGACATGACACAGGCTTAGAACAAAAGCTGAACTTCATAAATGCGGTATGTGTCAAGTAACACCGACAGGTAAATAAGTATTATTAATTGAACAATAAATGGATAAATTTAAACAAAAATTAGCGAGCTATTAAATATTGTAGAATTATTATTTAAAAGAAAATTAATGGATGAAAAATGAATTCATAAAAGATTTGTTAAAATAAAAACTATGGTAAAATTATTTCACTAAAAATCTGGCCTTGTAAAACTTTTTTTTGATTATGCATAATTATTAAAACTTTTGTTTCTCATTTTTTTGAGCTAACAGTTCAAGCTTTCTTTTATGCTTCAGTCTGTATTTTTCCTCCATTTCTAAATTTTGTTTTCTTTCTTTGATTGAGGTTTTCTCTATTTTTCTCACTATCAAGTTCCTTTTATTTCATTGCCTGATGACCTAAAGTACTTTGCACATATTACTTACTATCAATAGCATCACGTAAAATTCTTTTTTTTCTAAAATATTAATATGGCGACTATGTCTTTGCTCATCATTTTGTATTGTACCTCTAAATTAGAAAGAATATGTTTAATATACATTCTTCTGATCTTTTATCTATCAAATCTGACATTATTTTGAATACAGTTTTTGTTTGCGTCTTTCGGAGTCTTTTTTATTGTCGCACTATCTCCCTAGCGCCTTACCAAAATTTTAATGCAGATTTACTGATCCCAAATTAGTAAAATTCGATGCAGCAGCTAAATCCGCGTTTGACTCCAAATGTGTCATGTCTGTGTTGATGGAATAAGCGTTAGAGAGCGAAACTAACAAAATAAATCAAAATAACTAACAAAAAACGAAGAAAAGATATCATTAAAGAGCGTGAAAAATAGTGGCTTCAGCGATCTTTTTCTCGACATTCGGATCGGAAGAAATTGGTGAATGATTTTCTTTCTGCCTATCAAAATTGAATGAATTGTGATTGGATGAAATGAAAGACGATTGGGCGAAATGAAAAGAAAAGAATACACCTTTTGAGGCATTCCTCCCAATGCTAAGCACATTTAAAAGCAGCGGCAAAACGCGATTTTATAACTTTTCGTGGGATTACGCAATATCTTATAGATTCAATACTCTTTAAGCCTTAAGAGGCCATAAGCAAAATTTTCACATGAGCACAACTTTTGTTTGCGTGATCACCCCCCAACACATTAAAATTTTTATGCAGATTAGCATGGTCCAAAATGATTAAATTCGATGCAGCGGAAATCAGCGTTTCAGCGATAATGTCATGTCTCTGTATATAACAGGCATACAACTGAATCCTGAAATTTTGATTAAATAAACATAAAAATTACCTTCCAGTAATCATCGCAATAAGTAGAATATAACAATGGAAACAAAAAAAAATGGGTGAAATGGCCAGTAAAGATATCAGGAATCTTTACCCAAAAAATGTCGTCACTTAAAAACCTTCCACCTATCTCAATCTTTTGAAATTTGAAGGGAAGACTCAAATGAATTTTTTGCAACCAATAACAAATATTTATGATTTTTTTTAAGGTCCACTATGAACAAGAGACCACATGTTTTCAACCAGTCGATAAAAATTCAATGTTACGTTATTGGTTCTTGGCATCACACAGATCTTCCTCTTTGAATTTCAAAGTGAAATAGATGGTGTTGCTTGTTCGGTGACGATATAATAAATACACTGCAAAGGAGACATAAAATATTTTGAACCTTTATTAGCTTGTAACTTGTATATATATAACATATATAACAATGTAGTAACCAGCAAAAATCTTTTCAAACATTGAATGAAATAACTTAAATATAAAATGTGCAGGAAAAACAATACAATAATGCGAAAATGAAATCGAATTTGCATCGGTTTGTGCCTTAGAGCTCATAGCTTTCAGTCACATCCTTTTTGCTTTTTACAAATCTAATATAAGATCACCCTTGCTTCATGGCTACTAATAGCAGATCAGCAGCAGTACTAATTTTTTTTGCCAGCTGATATTCAGTGATTCTGAGTAAAATTTGTGCTGATTCCAATCTGACATTCTTTTTTGTCGGGTGGCTCACAGTTTGAATAAAATGAATATTAATTTCGAGTAGTAATATGAACACGCTACTCATCTATCTCATACTGTAATCATCATCAATGTAAATATCAATATAAATAAA
>BGPR01036708.1:0-15430 GCA_013235015.1 Araneus ventricosus
GATACACTTACTTAAGAAATTCTCATAACAAATAATAAATTCAAAATTAGTTTGGAGCAATATAGATAAATCAAAATTTTGAATTTAAAATGATAGACTTTTGAATGGTTGAAAAAAAAAATCTGAAATACTCTTTTTCTTTTACAATTAAATATTATCATTATACAAGTAGAACAATCAGGCAAAAACAAATTTTATTGATGGAGAAAACTAATAAAACAGCATACTGGAATCACAAGTGTTAACAGTAAAACAAACCAGCTGACCACTGAAACAACACAAATGACCACAGAATATCAGGCAACAAGCATTCATCACATCAATCAAACATGAAAAATATTACTATTCAGAATTTTACAATTACCATAATATCATCTAAAATTTAGGATAAAAAGATTTCGCCAAATTAAAAAAAAAAATACAGATAACATCAGTATTTCAAGAAATTTCAGTAAGAAATATTCACAGCTAATTTTACTCCAAAACATATTTTTAGGGGGAAAAAATTGTGATAATCTCATGCAAACAAAGAACCCTTAAGTTTTTAGCGCCTGGGAAAGGTAAGCGGGACCATTTGTCGCATAAAATTTTTTAATTATATAAATTTCGATTTTACTTAAGAAAAATGCCAGAGTTATCCTAAATCAATAAATAATGATTAGAATAATTTTAAACTTTGCGCGTTGTGTTTTTGCAATAACACAAACGAAACCAGGCCTTACCTCGTGAGTTCCAAGTCTACATGAGATAAATCACTAAGACAAACTTTTTACTTTTATATTTGAACATTTATTTAATGACAAGATAAATTTGAAGAGAGAAGAAAAAGAAACATGACATTACACTAAAAGATATTCTGGCTTATATTCAAAACTGAAGAGCACCAGTAAATATCATATCTAATCAAGAATAAAAAAATATCAAACAACACAACTTCTAACATCACTGATATATAAAAAAACACAAAAAAATTTAAGAAATAAACATTCATTAATATGAAGTTTTTGACACAAGCAGTTGGATAACAAAACAACCCATCATTATAACAGACCAAATCAAAATCATTCCCCATTTTCAAATGGCACTAACTGGATCAAATGATAATTACTACAACAACTCTCTAGAGAATTAGCTCTGAGATACGAGTCAACTGAAGAAAGGAACATCTTATACAGTAAATATATATCAATATATTCTCACTTCATGCAATATAAAATTTCACAAAATAAACCTTCTACAGAAAATTCTCCCATATGATCATTTTGTATTGATTTCCGACTTATTAAAAATTTTGAAAATTTTTGGAATTTGGCCATTTTTACTGATAACTAGACATTCGCATATGCGCGCACAATCGCTTTTTTTTGTTTGTTTGTTTTTAAACTGTATCACGATTTGTCGCAGACTAATCAGTCGGTCTGATAAACATCACCGGCACAATTTTTAGCAAATATGACCATATCGGAATTCACGCACCAATCCGGTTAAAACTATGGAATTGTAGCACTAGACTTCTTCCCTAGTGGCATGAACTCATCGTTTTTTGCCTGGCTTTTCATCGTAAACTGATCCAGTATCTTTCAGAGCATATCGTTTAGATCAGTATCCGAGAACCGGTTTCCGTTTTGGTAAATTTGATCGGAAAATGATATATTTATGAGCAGTTTTTCCGATGAAAATTTGCCAATCGTAAATTCACGGCATATAGATGTCGTTCCGATATCGGATAATGCTGAAAATTGTATGAGATCAATGATAGTCGAATTTGATTGGTCAGCGACCCTGTGATGTGTCGTTCGAGAGTATTTGCAACCAACTTCAATGGATTCCACTGGTACAGTGTTTGATTTGACCGTCTTTCATTTGGAAAAAATGTAAGTATTTAGTTTATTCTTAATTATCTTTATTATTTTATTACTTAAGGTATGTTTAGCAAATGAATAAAATTATTATAACGCATTTTTGAAAGATAGATGTACTAAAGTTGCTATTCAGAAGCTACAGTAGGTATAACATTAACATGCAACCTATGATTGAATAATTATCATTCTCAGCAGTGCAGAACAATATATACATGCTTGAATAATAACTTACTCTTCTGTGTATAAAGGAGTTTGCATACAAAAAAAATCTTGGTAAAACAATTGCTGTCGTACCATCTTCTCCAGTTTCTCCTTTCCGCTTGAATATTTTAAGAATTAAAATTTTTATTTAGAATTAATTAAACTTACTTGAACTTTGCCCATGAAATGATTAGGCTTAAACTCATATTTTACAGTGAATATTCGGTAAGGGAACCGACGAGAAGTTGTTGAAGAAAATGATTTCGGCTGATCCCGTTTCACAGAAAGCTGTTAATGATTTGTAACTTTAACCACTGGTTTCCTTTGTTATGCACATGGCTTACATACATTTTCGTGAAATTCGGGAAAAAATAATGGTTTCCTTTCAAAAATCCGAAAATATTCCGGATCTTTTTTGCTTACAGAACGCACAGTTTTCTAACCAAAATATAAGAAACTTACAAAATACGTGACAATACGTTAGAGAAACATTGTGTTGTAATTGTAAATAAATACTTTGAATAATAAAAAATGAGTATTTTTAGTAAATAAATTTTTACTGCACATGTACAAAATATAGTATGATATTAGTTCTATAATTTAGAAGTCAGATACATAGGACAGCTTATGCGAAATTTCCAGTTTAATACCAGTAATATTTAGAAAGATATCGGCAATGCAGTCAACATAATTTCTTTCTAAGAGAAACAAAATGATGGTTTTTTTCCAAATTTGATATTTTTTAACTTCTATCTTCGAACAGCAATTTAAATTAAATATTTTATTTATATGCCAGGGTTTAAATCCTATTCAGCGTTTATTAAATTCTATAAAATAAATCGAAAATTCAAGTTTAAAAAATGCAATTTGTAGAAAAACGCTTAGAGAGAAACAGAATTTTTGCTCACTGCAATGCAGATATCTTTCTAAGTTTTAATGGTATTTAACTGGAATTTTTACATTTATTAAATTCTATAAAATTAATTCTATAAATTTCCATAAACGTAAAAGTTAATCGATGCTGCTCCAAACGCTTAGTTTTTACAAGTAGTGAGAACCATCATTTCTGATCTGAGTTCGAAAAATTCGGACCCTGATATTTTAAGGTTAAGTTTCCTAACAAGATGCAGTCAGAGCGCATGCGCACAACGTAGTTTTATACGTTTCCAGGTCATGCAGGGCAGCAAGATATATAAGCATACTGCCTTCACCGAAATGCGATCAGCGACATCTAGTGATAAAAAACGCAGTGAAAAGCCTTTTAACAACCACGTTAAATATTCAACATTAACTAATTCTTATTGTAACAAGAATAAAATCGTTACATATGTTGTATACAAAAATGTTGTATACAAAAATCTTGTGCACAAAAGTGTTTTAATTATTTAAAAAAAATTTACTATGTTACAATTCACTTTTTTTCACTGTCATGTTTAAAATTTTAAAAAAATTATTAATCTTTTATTAAAATTATTAATTTTTTAATAATTGAAATATTTACAGAGAATCATGTTTGACTGTATCCTGCACTAAATATCATGCGAACATTTTGCTTTATTATTATAGATACTGGAATCAGATATATAAACCTATTTATAAGAGAAGTCAATATCATATAAGCAACGAATTTACAAATTTAATATTGGTTCTTCAGATAGTATATGAAAGGAAGTTTTTAATAACTTGCAAGTTTAGTTATTTTATTGTTAGGACATTGATGCACGACAAGCAAAAAAAGTACGTGCAAATTACATAGAGTATAAGACAATTCCAAAGTTCTTCCTCGTGATGCAAAAAAAAAAATAATAATCCAACATTTATGAATTTCTTTGCTTCTACCAAATGTGAAGGACACCATTGAAACTTAAATGCATAAGAATGAAACTACATTTTAGCAATGACTAAGAACAATAACTTTTTTATATATTTATTCGAATAATTTCTCCACAATTTTACATCTCCACCTGGAACGTAAGTCATATATGTCTGAATCCTCTACTTGTAATAATTCGTCATGTCGTCTGGATTAAACACCTGACTCTGAACAACAACAAGCAAGGCCAAACAATATAAAATTTGAGAAGATATTTTGTTCCTCATATTTACCTGTCAAAGATTGAGGGTAATACAGCTTCAGAGACGCTTCCAACTCTATTATATATTGAGCTAACAAAATAAGACTTTTATGCATCACAAAACTGTAATTTAGCTGTTGTTGTTTCATGTCCCCCTGGCCCAAGATTAGACCAGGTCCATGACACCATGTCGCTCTAACAACTCCACAAGTCCTTTGCCCTCCTCACTCCACAGCTGCCTCGCAGAGGCGCCAATAAAGTCAATGATATGGGCAGGAGAAGCAGGGCAGGAACAAGGGCAAGAAGAAAAAGTCTTTTCCTTATCGATGAATTTTAAGCTTTTAATGTGTCCACTACGCAACCTGGCCAATGCAGCCCGGGCGGATCTTGTGCCTACGGACTGTAGAGACAGACCAGTACGGTTCCCGGCATACCAATCATGTGTGGGAGGATTTTTCCAAGCGGAATTTGCTTTAGCCTTGTGAATAGAAAATATTTCGGACGTGAAGAGTTTACTAGAGGTTGCAGAAGGAAGAGCACTTCCCTCTTTCGCAAGCACGTCTGCCTCCTCATTGCCAAATACTCCAACATGGGATGGAATCCATTGGAAGCAAACTCTACTTTTCCGCGAAAGTGTAGCAATTTTGGAAATAACTTCTTGACCTGTTTTTTCTCGAATTTCCGGCCAATTTTTTAAGTATTGAATTGAACTCTTGCTGTAAGTCAAAATAGAGATTGTTGTTGAAGTAAGAGTATTATTTACTTCCCTTTGTTATTCGTTAAGAACTCGATTTCATGATTTCTTGTAATCATTTTCTTCTTTGAGGCTTCTGATCAAGACTCTTTGAGTGCCCAGAAATGTAATACATGGCTTACAGAAGTAAGTAAGTACTCAAGGAAGAAAATGTAAGAATAAATAGTTCAAGTTACATATCCGAATCACATACAAGTATGATTTTATAATAATGACAATAATTGATGACATGTATACTAACATAATAAGTACATGGATTACTAAAGTGTCAAAGATGAAGAAATATGAAAAAATAGATTTTTCACAAACCAAATAAATAATAATACACTAATTTATACAAAAGCAAATCAAAAGAGACTTATCATTATAATAAACAAACGCAAGATACTAATAAACAGAGAAAGAAAATGACAAAAACAAAATATTCAAATAAAGCAAAAGTGCACAGAATGTACCAGGGGCCAGCAGTCTTTTTCTCGAAAAGAGCCATTTTTTAGAATTATATTTATGAAAAAAAATTTATGTAGCTTAAGTCATAATTTTTTTATTATGAAGTATACATTTTTTAAATTTGAGCCTAAACTTTTTTTATTAAAATGATTTTTTAAAATTAAAAATACAGTAATAAAATTCACTGCATTATAATATTAATTATAAATGTTACAATATTCTATAATTATATTTCATAATAAGACATTTTAAACATTCTTGCTTATAAATTATCATTTTTATTTTAGGAAAGTGTATGGGGAGGGATTTCAAAAATTGTATATTGTATTTAACTTATATGAATAATTTTCCTGAATGAAATATAGATTGTTTCCGATGCTAAATTTTCCCAGAAGGTGCGTCTAAATTCGGTGAATATGAAGTTATTTTCATTTTTAAATAATACGGGAGACTTCACCTGTTAAGCTTATTTTTAGTTGATTTAATACTATATTTTATGTTCGAAAGCGTCTGTTCACAGTAGTCCGAATGCATAAGATTTTTAACTGAACATAAGCATCAGCTAACACTTGTTATAAATGTTAAAACAAAATTGTTCTTCCTATTTAAGATTTTCCATTTTTTTGCAGCAAAAGTAGATTTCTGTCTCGTTAGAAGAAAGGATTAAGAGTTAAACAAGTATAGTAAGGAGTACACAAAACTTCCAACAAATATTATTAAAAGGAATTTTTATACGTATAATTATTCATTCTTACTTGAAAGCAGATGCAGATATTCATTGAAAGAGGTTTATACCTAACCCTAAGCAAGGGAGAAAAATTATTTGAGAGAATTTACAAAAATGACAAACACTTATTTGTTTTCAAAGAAAAATAAAGGAAGGAAAACTCATATAGCCTATTACGAAAATGTAATGTTGCCTTCTTGTCTTATATTTGATAATAGAGTTTTACAGGGGTAAGGACGGAATGCCTTCTATGGCTCGGTCCGAACCTCTGACCTTGGCTTCAAACTTGCGACCTTGAAGACAAATCGAACGTTCCCTGAAAATGTGAATACCATTTTCGATATCTTATATTAGGAAAGGATATAAGCAGATTGTACTGATAATTCCATGTGACACGTATGACCTATTCGAGCAAGGGTATATGAACGGAGTCAACGAAAACGAAGAATGACTTTGGAGTTTCGTCTGAGTGCAGCTGGAAAACAGTGAGCTGAGCACTCATTGTGCAAATGTTCCTGTCATTATTAGTGATTTATTGACCGTGTTCAAATCCAAAAAGTTCTCTGTACTTTATTACTAGTGAGTTGCTGTCTGTTAGTGTTGCTAATCTGTATAAGAGCTATTGTTCCTGTTAAATGTGCTTAGTGTTCTCCTAAATATTTGTAAATAATGCGTCAATCTCCATTATCCTGCTTATTGGACTATTTTCCCCGTACAGGCACAAGATGAGTTTTTTAACAGTATTAATCTCCAAATGATTATTGAGGGACAAAATTTTTTCATCCAGCAAATTTTGCACTCTGTAGTATCCAAAAGCACAGAGACATGAACTTCCCTTTCAGAGCAGGAACAGAAATAAGCCCTCCACTGTAAGGAGTAGTTCCATTTTTTGGTGAGTGGGTTCCCTGCAAGATGAGTGCCGAATATGGAGTTTTTCACAAAGGCACAAACTTCGTGTTTACGTTGTGTAGAGGCCGATATTTTAGATATATGCACGAGCGCATTTGCGGATACGGGTAATTGCCCTGTACTCTCACGTAGGGATTGCAATCCGCATTCAATTCTCAATCCGGCCGATTCCCATCGATTCGACCGATTGGACACATCATCAAACTATTTTGCCTTTTCATTCCAAAATCAACTGTATAAAAGATGATAAAGTGAGTGTATTACAAAGTTTAAAAAAAAGCGTTAATTTCTTTGAAATCAACTTATTTACACTGTTATAATTAATCACAATTACGTATGAATCAACAATAAAAATTTAGTACAGTGTAACTAGTTAAATTGTAATTGTTATATAAGTTTAGTAATAATTAGATAATGAGGCGGTTAAGTTCCATCTCACTTACTAGATTTCACAAATGACATCAATGATAACTTGTAATGTAACTTATATTATGTAAGTAACTTATATTAAATCTAACAAAATCAAGCTTATGAACTGAGATCACAATACTAGGTATTTTAGACACGCCAAGCAGTCTCATTCTTATAATTATGACAGTCATCATGAATCTGTTTAACCAATAGCACAATTATACAATAACGAGTTTAAAACCTCCTTCGTATTTTTTTTAATATACTTACTATTATTCTAAGTAAAACAATTTTAAAACTCACTTTTGGTTTTGAAAAAAATATCGTGGAAGCAAATAGTATTAATTGTGTTATCTGTCAATCGATCTCTATACAGAGCTATAAATATAACCAGGGCCTAGAAAGCCCTTTCTGCTTCTACACATTTGTCGGTTTTAGTCTACAAAATAATATGAATAGAAAACAAGTATTTTCTCTAACCCTTCACTTTCACATGCAGTCATTTCCTTTCTTAATGTTTTTTCATAACCTTTCTCTTTCTTTTGGTATTTATGCTCTAGGTTTTCATATCTTGCTGGATTTGCATTTGTAATTCTTTCTGTAATGCCAAATCACTTTTCAATGACGATGAATCTCAGTTATTTTCTACTATATTATCCACGTTTTTTTTTTAAAGCTATCATCTTGAACAACTCCTTTCTAAGATATTTTTCATTTCTAGTCTTACAACTTTTTTTTTTTCGACATAGTAAATATATCATCAGTTCGTCTTGTATCATCATCATCTTATTTTTATTCTGTAAGTATATTAATATTCCTGTTTTCATTTTGAATTGGTTTCAAAAGTGACATGTTTGTTTTAGAACTTTTAGACTAGTACCTGCAACAATGCAACAATAGGCATTGCTAAAAACGTTATTTCGGTCACTATGTAAGAAGAAAAGTCGTATTATAAAGAAAAATCAGAAATATGGATCGTTACTCAATTCATTTCTAAGTCTAATTATCTACTTAAATCATTCGTACTCGTAAATGCAACATAAACATAATTCATCAATCAATTGAACAATAAGAATGTCGAGAGGTGAAGCGGGTGAGTCAGCGTCGAACGACTCGTACACACCACGCATTTAAGTACCTACCTTTTCAACAACAATTATTTTTCAAGAAATCGGCTTCATGTCTTTTTTTTTTATTTACCGGATCCGCAAACTCGGTCCCGATCCGGTAGACGACGTTGCCGGATCCGCCGGATTACCGATCCGGTTTTCAGGATTGCAATCCCTACTCTCACGCTTTTTGGTAACTATTTTGCCAAGTATAATGGTTCTCTTTCTTTCCACCTTTTTTTTTATATATCTCATAATCTAATCTACGCAGAACATATTTGATGCCGACTGTTTGAAATTCTAAAGTTTATAGATCGGAGAGAGTTAAAACTCAACAAATATCATTTGAAAGAAGCAGAGTTTATGAATGATAATTGAGAGTAGAGTCTCAAACTCTGTAAAGTGTGTGAATAGGTGCTTTAACTAAGAACCTAATTTTCTATCAAAAATTTTGAACATTGGATTGAAATTTTTGAAGCATTTTCTAAGGCGAATATCGAACCTATTTCTCCAACTCCATTTAGCGATTTCGATTTGTGTCCGGCAAGTCATTATCGACATAACGGAAAAGCGATTAACGACGTGAAGTTCAGAAGATGTTCGCGCATTTTTAGAACGTTTTTCATGGAATTTTAAGAAATATTTTACATATTTTTTTGTGTTTGTATTATTCAGTTTGATAGCCCATATTCTTTACTATCTTTTTACATCATAACTTCCATGACAATAATGGTTTTTGTGGTATCGGAGGAGGTATTTTGTCCTGTTTCTCTTGAAAAGCTTTCCAAAGTCCAAAATCTCAAAAACTCATGGGTGATGCAGAACTATTTACCAGGAATGTCAGTGAAGGTTATAGTCTCAATACCTACTTCTTGTTCTATTTTTTCTAGGAAATCAACAGTGGATTGTGATGTGCGGCTGCTTGATTTGTTTAATCGCAGTTTTACTGATTGATGGCATTGTGGGTAAAGAGGTGTTATTTCATATTTGAATATTGTAGATGAAATGTGCTCCTGATAGTATGTGGAGTTAATATTAACATTTTTATCAACTCTCTTTACTTTTATTTTGCCATTATGTGAAAAATCAGCAGCAATCATAATTTCCTTAGGAATACTTTTGAAGTATAGAATTTCAATTATCTTATTTTTGATCTTTCATAAGAACGTCTTACTTTTCCTAAAGTCAATTAGTGTCTAATTATTTTACCTAGAGCGTTGTGTATAAGCAATAAAACAAATAAAACCAGGCCTTACCTCCTGAGTTCCAAGCCGACATGAGATAAATCATTAAGACAAGCTTTTTACTTTCAAATTTGAGCATTTATTTAATTACAAGATAAATTTGAAGAGGGAAGAAAAAGAATCAAAACTCACATAAGGATCAATGCTCTTACACTGAATCAACTTGAGACAGAACTAAATAACACACATTACATTATAAATTATTCAAATATAAATAACACACAATAATAAAGAATAAATAAATAAGAAATAAGAAAACAAAAATTTAAGAATAATAAACATTCATTAATATGAAGTTCATCGCACAAGCAGTAGGATAACAAAACAACCCATCATTATAAATGACGAAATCAAAATCATTCCCCATTTCTAAATGGCACTAAATGGATCAAATAATAATTAATACAACAACTCTCTAGAATTAGCTCTCAGATTCCAGTCAATTGAAGAAAGGACCAACATAACTTAGAGGTACAGTAAATGAATTTCAATATATTCTCACTTCATGCAATATAAAATTTCACAAAAATAAATCTTCTAGAGAAAATTCTCCCACATGATCGTTTTGATTTGATTTTCGACTTGTGAAAAATTTGGGAAAATTTTGGAATTTTGCTATTTTTCCTCATAACTTGACATTTGCATATGCACGTTTTGTTTTTCTTTTCTTTTTTTACAGTACCACGGTTTGTCGCAGACTTTTCAGTCGGGCCGATAAACTGCATTGATTAACATCACCGGCACAATTTACAGCGACCAATCGGAATTCATAGACCAATCCGGTTAAAACTATAGAATTCTAGCATTTTTCCGAATATCCATGTCATTTTCACGGGAAAACGTAAGCGATATGCATAAGAAGCAAAACGGCTGATGGAAGTTTCAAAACATTGTCAGCTTCCTGCGAAACGGGGTGAGCCTAAGTCCTTTTCTTCTTCATCAATTTGCGGACAGTTCCCTAAATGTCCTCGTGACAAAATCTTCACTGTAAAATGTGAGTTCTCATGATTGTACTTCCGAGACTCTCCACAACTGATTGTGAAACATTGCATTCAAATTAAATCCAGGTTCGAAACCCGATTGCACTGAAGATCCGCCGTGTATGGCCTGTTGCACGCTAAATCATACATAGTAGCCAAACGTCCTCCCTTGGTGTGGCGTGGAAGTTTGGAGAGGGGGTGCCAGCTCAGGTGTCGTCCTCGTCATCTGACAGTGGTTCAAAATTACGAGGTCCCTCGTGTTGCTTCAAAACGGGACGTAAATATAACTAAACATAAACCTGAAAGTCTTTTTTAAATGATATAAACAAAGTCGAGTAATTTCCCCGTGGCAGCCTTTCACAGCATCGGCACTCGGCCGGAAGCTAAGCAGTGGTGAATTGAGCAGTGCACTTTCGGCACTTTCAATCAATCTTGAAATTAAATAGAAAAACTGTAGTTTATCGGTAAAAGCGTATAGATGCTCATCAGGGGTAAATAAGTAAAATCTATACGAACCGCTAAAAAATTAGAGAAATCATAATGTTTTCTGCGAACAGTGCTAGCGTAAAGCTAAAAACACTGTCTTTTACCCCGAACATTATAATAGACCAAGAATTCGAATGAAATACCAAATATTAGAAATAATTTTACGAACCTAAGACTGAGGGATGCAGCCAGCGGGAGACGTGACAAAGGAATGAACCTAACGCGTCAATTAGGGTCCAGATGTTTACGAAATATCAAGTTACTTTCTTTTGCACCAAACTTCTAAGGTTGGGGGAGTTTCGATTAAGATTAGGAAACCGATGGAAACAAAGATGAAAGTGATCTACATTGAGAAAACGATGAAGATTAAAGATATGATGATGGCAAAGGAAAAGAGTGTATTTAAAAATTAAGGTGGAAACGGTAAGTGTTAAATAATATTTGAATTTGAATTCCATTGATAAACGATTGAAAGATGCGTTTTCGAAGTAATCACATTAGACCTGTCTGGCTTGAGAGACCCTACCACAGTATTACAACTGCGCCAACATAGCTCTAATATGTAATTCTTTACTTACATCTTAAAGCCATTAATTAAAGGTTCGTAGAAGGAGGTAGGAATTTCAATACTATTAAGATTATTTATAAGGTGCTGAATTTGTTTCTTGATTGAATTTTTATCCCTGCATGTTTTGTTAATTCTTATGAGTTGATTAATGATAGTGTTTTTGTAAATTTTAGAAGAGATATTTGAGTTCCAAAAAATATACCTATTGACATTGAATTTAAACTCGTTTCTTTTGTCATAAATATCTATTTTTAAAGTATTTTGGCAAATTCAATACTAAGTCCAGAAAATAACTGGTTCTTGATAGGTATTGGTTTGGATTAATTTAAGTTAATTTGGATACAGATTATTATTAGTTGTATTGAAATCTTTATGTTAAAAATAATAAGGTCATCAATGAATCTAAAGACTGAATTCGAATTAATAGCGATATTCCGTTCAAAAAAAGGTGTAGGAAATAAATTGGCAAGTAGAGATGAATAACTGTCTCTGTGGGATGCCTTAATTTGCTGAAAGATTTTCCCGTTGAAAATAAAGTTATTGTAAATACAGTAATTTGTAAGATCTTTCCAGAATGTTATTGGGATGTTAAGTAAGTTTTTTAGGTCGTAGAAATAATTCATTAAGACTTCTTGTGATTTATCTAATGGGATGCTTGTGAAGAGGTATTGAAAATCATAGGTTTCTATTGTATCTATTTTATTATTTTTAAGGAATTCGATAATATTATTGTTTTTAATTATCCAGGTAAAATTTTCGTCTTCAATAAACTTGAGGATAAACTTTATATATATTACATTTGAAATGTATAATTATTTTATCTAGGTATCGAAATTATAAATAATAAAACTTCAACACTTTACAGTTATTACTTTATTTTTCATCAAATATTAACGTAATGCATTCTGTAGTAAAAAGCATGAATATGTTAAGGAATAATTTTTAAAAAAAATCTATGTTGATTTCAACTTATAGATTTAGTAATGTCAAAATAAATCATGACATCGATAAGTAAAATAGAAAATATCATGAGCATTCAGAATCGAAACATAAAATACAATTAAATGTTTGCAACCTTACTGCGTTTCTCCCCTTCACGCCACAACTTGACAGTTTATTACTTTTATTAATTTAAATATTCATCTTATTTTCGAGGGTAAGGATTAGACAAAGACCGCGCTGCTTTAAAGAGGCATCTTACCAATTTTTTTTTCTTATTTATTTCTCGTTTAAAAAAACAGTGCCGGAACGGCGTTCCGGAGAATTAATAAATTAAAAATCATTTTCCGAAACGCCACTCCGGTGCGTCCCGCATAAAAACCAATCCCACTATAGACGCCTATGGGAAGTGTTTTCGATGCCAATATTTGGCGATATTTCTCTTTTTTGGCGAGAAATGCTTTGTAAAGTTTTTGTATATCGATGAGGCGACGACAGAGATGCAATCTGTTATAAGGATGTAAACATTTTTACTTTGTAGTTTTTTTTTTGAGTGTATGTGTGTGACTTAAAGTAGAATGAATTCCTTCTTGAGTGTCATTGATTAATTCCAAATGAAATTATCTATAAACGCCCATTTGATAATACATATATAGTTTGAAAATCGTTTTTTAATCGTATAGATTATAAAGCATTTTAAAAACACATTTGAGATATATATTACTTTGATGAAGAGTTTTATTGATAAAATTGTATTACAAGGCATGGACGTCCATATGAAATGTTCCTGCTGGTATAGGGGAGGGAGGAAAAAAGTATTCAAATGCACCTGAAATCTTTCCGAGGGGGTTGAAAAACTCATAAAAAGAGTAAATTTTAACGCTACTCTAGATCAATGTGTCAAAATGTGACCTTCAATGTCCGGGGGGGAAAGTGCTCCTTTTGCCCCCCTCTCGGTATAGGCGCTCATGTTACAAGCGAAGTAAAGATACAAAATAATGAGAGCTTTTAAAAAATTGCGCAGTTTATGAATAAGCAGGGGTGATTCTACATCGAGAAATATTTTCTGAACTCCACGACAAATTTTTTTGCAGATTATATAAGTTTTCTGAAAAGTGCATAAAGCAAAATTTTAATTTTTTTGTTGACGGGTTGTTAATTTTTAACCCCTCTATTATTATATATATATATATTCAAGAATCTTTGGACAGTTTTGAATTAAATATTATAATAGATTTCCTATTGATATACATATATTCTAGTTTTGCACACAAATGAAATTCAATACAATCTTTTACGCAACTTAATTTTTTAAAAAAGAAGCACGATATAAATACCTTTTATTATAACTATATGATGCATAACCTACCCTTTCCTCTTATATACATGGGTACCCATTTCAAATTTTCCAGGGGGGGATGAACAAAACTTTCAATTTTCATGCTAATTTAGAGCGATCAGAGACAAAAAAATGTGACCTTGGATGTC
This sequence comes from Araneus ventricosus, assembly GCA_013235015.1. Classification (NCBI taxonomy): domain Eukaryota; kingdom Metazoa; phylum Arthropoda; class Arachnida; order Araneae; family Araneidae; genus Araneus; species Araneus ventricosus. Next base: position 14,204 of record BGPR01036708.1, read on the forward strand.
CAAATTGGGGGGGGGGCAAGTGCCTCTCTTTGCCCCCCTTGTGGGTGCCCATGTTTATATATATATATATTATTATAATATTGAGAAACATGCAACTTAACTTATGAAATGGAGTACACAGAACACAGTTATCAGCAAAATGAGAAGGGACAAACATAAGAGATGGGAGTGTATAATTAAATACTTTGTCAAGAAGCACGATTAATTATATACTCTAGTAGTTAGCAATGTCTGTCAATTGGAATAGCATTGTGCCAAAATGATTTCAATTGGTGATATGTATGTACTATAATTTCAAAATTAAATCTGATTATAGCATTAAAATGTTTTCTCTGAGAAATTCAAAATTTTGGAACAATTATAAAGTGCAAAATATATTTTTTGTTAAGTACTTCTGGAAAATTTCTTGGCATTATTCAATTTTAAGAATGCTGGAGATCAAATTTTTGAAATCGATTTCTAAATTTCGGAACAGACTGCTTAAAATTTTCAGATTCTTTCAAGTTTTGGAGCAGAATCACCCCTGGAATAAATCTAAAATTAATTGGTTAAAACTATGTTTAAGCACCAAGGATATCAGATATTTATATTTGCATATTTCTGTAATTAGAAATGAAAATACATATTTTCTGTCGCAAAATATTTACCAATTGAAACAGTGTTTCCCAAACTTTTTTTTTGCCATGCTCCACCTAAGCCTTCCTAAAATTCTGATGCCTCTATGTAACATATACATAATTTTTTCCCCTATGTAACATAAACGTAACTCCAGTTGAGCTCATTTTCAAATTGCCCCTCCTGTGGGGCATGGGACCCACGTTGGGAAACAAATGAATTAAAATATTAACTTATAAATAGATAAATACGTGAATGGTAGTATATTTTTATTTTAATGATAAAATTGATCGTTCCAGCTTCCACACTTTTGATTTGTGAATAAAATAACTTAGAGAAACAAATAATACTGAATTTTCATAAGCTATGCCTATGAAAAATCGACAAACAACTGATATGTCAAAAGTAGCACCCTTCATCAGGCAAAAATTAAAAGCAGAGCAAACAGTTGAACTACCAAAGGCATGTGCTTTTGAAAGCACCTTTGCTGGTTCAACTACTTGTTGTGCTTTTACTTAATTTTTAATTTCTGCTTGATGAAGGAGGATGTTTAATTTGCCTGCAAAATTACTCACAATAAAGTTTTGCTCTTTTAAGGAAAAAGATTTGCAA
>BGPR01036709.1:0-15332 GCA_013235015.1 Araneus ventricosus
CTGTGCCCCCGTTCAGTTACGTATTCTTTGTTTCTAAACATCAAAATTTTGGTTTTTAGACGGACCTCTTTTTCTTAAATGAAAGAAAGTGGGCGAGGTGATAGTCAAAACAAGCCTTTTCAAAAAATTTTTTAAATTTTGTAATTTTGTGCGAAAAAGCGGTCTAATTTCATTATGATAATAAATATTTTGCACAAAATTAAAAAAAATTAAGGGTAAAGTTTATAGTGTAATAGGAAAATTATACTTTATTTATATGTATAAGGTAAAAATTAGAGTATGGCAGATAAAAAGTATAATAGATTTTGAAAAAGAACATAGCAATTGACCAGTTTGTTGGTATAGCAGGTTTCAGATACCATATTTTTTCATATCTCTGCTTTGAGCTATTGTGAAGCACAATCACTGCAGTTTTTATCAGTTCCTTGTCATGTTTACTCTGATACAACAAAACTTATTCTTACACTACTTTGACAGAAATTCATAAGTTTCAATTTAAACCTTGACCTCAAGAAGCACTCGAAATTTCTTAAACTGTTCTATTTTGCAGATAATTCGCTCTTGACATTTAGCTCTTTGTTATTGCTGTCATTATTGACACTTCAGAAAACTGATAACACTTTATTCACGACTACGGGATAAGTACTGATTTTTCTCATTCGTGGGCCGATCCCTTTGTCACTAGTCTTGTGCAACGTTTTCAAAACAGAAGAATCCTGATGTTATGCTGATTAAATGTTTCGATAACTTTCCTTTAATATTCTTTATAAAATAGTAGAAATTATTTTTTACTCCTATGTTTTCTATTTAGACGTTTATTTTTTTAATTTTAAGAGACTATATTTCTCAGAGAACTTCAGTATGTCCGCTACATTGTTTAGTAATAACCTTAAATTTCTAGATTTTCTTTCTATAGAGGTTATCACCAGTTTGCACTTCATATCAGGATTTTAAGTAAATACGGCTCAGTGCTAAATCATTATTGGGTAGTTTTCGCAAATCTAACTTTTTTAAGCGCTTCTAAGAATTCTTGCCAGATATATATTTTTAATTTATCTGCCAATTATATTTGTAGAGACAAATTTTGTAATCAATTTTGCTAACTTCCCTGATGTTTTTTGGAGCTAAATTCTCAGCCGTTGCTTGTTCTATATAAAATGTAATGTTTTAATAATTTCTGAATTTAAATTATCAATTAACTAAATATATAATTAGAAATTTAATTTTATTTACACCTGGTATGGCACCACCTGGTTGTAAAAATTTCTGAAAATTTGGCGCGGTATGTGATATTTATAATATGTGAATGATTAATCAGAAACTAAAAAGTAAGAAAATAGTTTTTAATTTTGGCACTAATTAAAACGCGTGTTTAAAAACTTATTTTTTATTAAATTTATTGGAATTATTTTATTTTAGAAAAATATAAATTGCTACAAGACTAAATTGATAGTTGATTTTGCATTTATCTAAATTAATAAAGAAATCAATATGCTTAATTAACTTTAACTATATAAATATATTGCGTTGATAAACCACCATGCTTACCCAAACATAAGTATAAAAAATATTTTGTCCAGATTTAATCACAACTTTATTATACGTTACATATAGTAACAGGAAATTTTCTGAGAACCAAAATGGGTAACGCTTTAAGAGTACCAAAATCAACACGGTAGCTAGGGAAGGACAAAGGTTTGTTATGGTTGTTGGTTGCATTACACATACAGATTTAAATCTTTTGAAAGCATTACTATTTAGAATTATTCAAATTTAAAAAAGGGAGATATGAAAACTCTAACGGTATATTTTGCTAACTTATTATTTTTTTTCTTCAGATAATTCGTTTGTTTTAGATTATATAAGGATGACCATATGAAAACATTATAGTAAGTTAGAACCATTTCTCGAAATCTTAACTTAACTTTATTTGACCTTTATAATTTATAAAAAAATCTGGGGTATATAAAGTAAAAACCAGAACATCCATGAGATTTTAGTCAACCCGTGGACATTTTTCAATCATCCACCGGTGTCATCTTATCACTTCCGTTATATATCAATTTACTTACAGTTTGCATTTTACATGTATAAATTAAATTTATGTGTGTTAATAATTTATCAGTTTTATTCCATTTCCTGAGGCGTATTTGATTTAGAGATGACTTAAAATCATAGCATAATGTTAGTATAAAGTTTTCTGTATTAAATAATGGGCTGTCTATTGATCTTGTTTCCAGTGTCTTTTCCTCTTTGTACAGAACTAGGAATTAAAGATTGTGCTTAACCATTGTTTCCCGTTTAGAAAAATGTATAAATGATGAGGATTTAGTGAGACCTCTAGAGAGCACTCATATTTAAGAAATTAATATTCATTTTGAAAGAAGCCAGCTTTAATAAACAGTTTACTCTTACATCTTAATCTACATATATTTTACAGAAAAAACCATAGAAACTTTTTTACTATGGTAAAGTAAATTAAAAGTTTCAAATAAAAAACTTAAAAAGAAATCTCCCACATACCTAGTAGGTGTAGTTGTGGCGATAGATGGCAACTTTACCATACTGATCTGATGAGATTTTTCACGTCGTCTACCGGCGACGACGAGATGCAAATCCACTCACTTGGAGAAACAATGAATTGCGGAACTAACGGCTTAGAGATAAAGGCATTTGCGCGATATCTTGTTTTGTCACTGGCTGCTTTATCAGATAACAATCAGAGATAGTGTGCGAAGAAATCGTTATGATTTTTCAAGTTGCTCTGTTGTTCGAGCTGTGACGGATGTCAAGGTCATTTTCTAGTAGCCTCAAGTAGATCGAAAGTCTTCCCACCAGCATTCAATTGTGACTTCTGTGCACAACCTTGTTAACGTTTGGATGCTTAAAGGACCGAACCTTAAGTAATCTGTGGATGCATTAGATAAATTCGACGCAGTTGCAATGAGAACTTCAGAATTTTTTTTATTTTTTTCAATCGATTGAAAATGCTTCAAATAGCAATAACATTTCAAGAATTTCTGAGGCAGTTTTTTTTATCTTTACAATCAAAAGTTTCGTCTCTCCGTGACGCGGGAAAAACCGATTTTGGCGCGAAACGGGTCACGACGTCACATGTGCCAAACGGGGAAAGCTCCCGTTCGCTCGCTGAAGAGATTTTGCTTTTTTTCTATATTTTCAACCACCGCACCAGATAAAACAATGTCGGAAAAATACAAATATTGTATTGTTCCCCTAAGCCTGTATTAATGCAACTATAACAGAATCCGACAAGCAATTTATCTATATTATATCTATTAAAATTGTATATCTGACGCATTAAAAAACAGCCTTCTTAGACTCGATATCCGTTTTGAACATAGAGTAGGTGAGATTTTAATTATCAATTTTAAAACAAATGAATAAATTTAATAAATTTTCCTTCTATTTTTGTGCCGTTTATAATTAACCCTTTGAGGGCGGATAACGAGCTGTCCCAACTTCTTTGAATAAAAAAAAACTTTCTCTTGTTATTTACTGCTTCTATTATTTCCGTGAATATTCTAGTTTCTTATTCAATTACAGTACCATTCAAAACTAATTGAATATCTCAAATATAAGTTTTCATTCATGATTGTTCTTGATTTTTTGATAGAAAACCGTTTTTTCATTTTGTAGTACAGAAAATAATTCACAGAATTTTTTGATTTTAAAATAAATCATTTAGATTCAATGAAGATATATTCAAATCAAAATCCAGTCTAATTTAATTATCAATTACAAGTGGAAAAAAGATATATTTATCGCACCGCACACCTAGGGATTATGGGTTTGTACATGGTAGCCATTAAATTCCTGCATTAGACACATTCGGTCATGTTTGAATATTATTATAATACTAGGGAATATATATAATATTCCTAGTATAGGGAATATATAATATTTATGTCCCGTCATGTAGATTGACGTGCAAAGTGCTCTTCAGGAACCGAAGTCTGGAGGAAGTTTTCTGAATCCTCATCGAGAGTTTCCCGTGAACTGACTAGCGTTTAAACGAATGATATGCGAGAGAATGTTTAACATTGTTTAAAAACAAAAATAAAACATATGTTTTATGACAGGAAATATTTTTTAAATGAACATTATTTTTTGATAAAAACAAGAGATGCCACTAAATTTATACACAACATCTCATCAAAATCTAGGCAAAATTCTCAAAAGGAATTTTGCTAATTTTTTAATTAGATAGCATTATCTGCAAAGTTAATTGGAGGAACAACGACTAAGAATTTATCTGCAATTAAGAACATTCATGATGCGTTAACTTTTTACACTTCATTAAAGAAATTTAGAATCCATTTTATCTGGTGAATACTCTTTACTATCGTATCATCGAAATACCAGCACTACAGCATCAGAATATTCAACAAACTGGAATCAATGTGAAGTTATCAAAATAATTACTGTTTGCAATCAATGTATCGCTATGGCAAACTCTTGCAGATCAAATTCCTTTTTCCATCAAGCACGACCAATTCTCTATCAATAAGGAAAACATCAAATAAAATATTTTTAAAGGTAATTAAATTTATCATTTTAGAGAGGCAGAATCACAGGCTCAAGTTCTTTTACTTCAAAATATATCTGTAAAACAAGAATGATTAGACGCGATAATTTTACGCAAATTTATGATTGTGGTATTTATTAATCAAATATAAAGATAAAAGAAGATTTGTTCTGTTGAATTATTCACAAGCATTTATTTACTACAACACATGCATGCACACACATACTTATAGATAAAAAAATTCTACTAAATAATTAAATGTAAACTCAACGATTCAATATTAAGAATAGCTAATATGATTTGAAGTTCATACCATATTATGGTACTCCAGCTGATTAAAATTCACCATAAATAGAATATATGTGGCGATAATCATATTGAAATTTCTTATCCAAAATTCTATCTTCTTGTATCCAAAATATTATATTCCCCAAATTCGTGCTATACATGTTTTCAGATTAAATACCCAGGAGACGATATCTCTTTTGGTTTTGCAAGTATATATACTTAGATATATATCTAAACAAATTTGGTTTACTCTTTCAGAGGCTGTGGGTTTTTCTCTTTCTAAATCAGTTTCTAAATAATAATTTTAGGTGGATTGGTCTTAAATTGTTTTATGAGTATTAATTTTCTATATTGGCACAGTTTCTAGTCTTCTTTCCAAACGATGTGTCCACGAATTAACCTCATTTCGAAGAACCAGCTGGAGTGGCCTCCCAGAAACTTTTCTCGCATGCGACTATACGTGTGTTGGGAATACACCGTAGAAAACGCCCCAGTTCCCGCTTATGCGTCGACAATGGGGAAAAAAACCGAATATGCAATTTCAACGCTTTAAACCGATTTTAAAAAAAATTGGAGACAAATCTAACATTATGGTTTCAAGACTACATAAGAGTCCTTCATTTATCTAAGTCCATTACTTGATCGTGTTACACATTTACTTTCTCTTTGTATACTTGTATATCGAGAGTAAAAATAAATCAAATTGTTCCCTTCCGTAAGTAACAACTTGTATGTTTTCTTGATGAATAATTAAAATTTTATTATTTTAGGTACCTTTCATAGGAATACTACTATCTTGAACTATTTAAATGTTTGTCTGTGCAATTTGACTAATGAAAACAAAATAACTAGAGGATTTTCATTGAATTTGACTAGTGAATGATATGTTGAATGAAGTGTTAAATTTCATATTCATAGTGTGTCATCCGCTCAAAAAGATGGAAGTGCCTGAGGGCTTGAAGTTTTCATTCTCATAATTTCTTACAGTTGAAGATAGAAAGATGATTCAAATTAGCGAATATCCACATACGACCAGCTTTTGTACTTAATTACTTCTCGATAGCTGAATTCCTTGAGTTAGGGAAGAAAGTGATTTTTCAGCCTCCTAACTTCGACTATCTTCATCTAGGCATCTGACATCTTTATGGAAGTATCACCATCAGTTCCTTTCACCATCTTTCATCTCATGTCATCTGACATCTTATTGGAAATCTCTCATCAGTTCTTTTTCCATCTTTCTGCATCTGACACCTTATGGAAATCTCATCATTCCTTTCCATCATCTTTCAACCTACCATCTGACACCTTATTGGAAATCAGCCAGTTCTTTCCACCAACTGAACCTATGCATCTGACACCCTATTGAAGATCTCTACATCAGCTCTTTTCACCATCTTCAACTCTTTAATAACAACCCATCTAAGTGAACTGAGGAAATAGAAGAGGAGTGCAAATTTTCTTTCCATATATCCCTGGACATAGGAATCTAATTTCTATCAGTTACCGATAGGATATTTTTTTGTTAAATATCACACCAGGCGAAAAACGTCAAGAAAAAACATATTATATAAATGAGGTCTTAAAGTATTCCCAAACCTTCTTTTTATTATTATTATTTGTTGAATCGCATTTTAGTAAGGAGAACAAAGTGACTCATTTGCCGCAAACAATTATTATCAAAAGCTAATAAGTTGGAAAAAAAAGTTATTATCAGTCTAAATATATTCTATATATTATTTTAGCTTGAAGGAAGTATAATACAGTTTCCATCTAGAATATTTTGCTCATATTTCAAATTAAAGAACAAAAGATAGAAAACTTAATGTGAAAAAATTTAAATACCTGTAAAGGAAATTTTCTTTGTTGCTCCTCGTCCGACAACGACCAAGGTAAACCATACTCACGACCTAACGACAGCTCCTATAAAATAAAACGGCCATGAAGAGAGACATATTAGGCACATAAAAACGAAATATTTATAATAATAAATCTTCAAAAATGTAGTAAATGTGAAATTTAAAAAGAAATTATGATTTTTCTAACTTGAAACCTAATTTACAAACAAAGTTCTGTGAATCATTTGGAAAATAATATATTTTGATGTGTTTATAATTATTATTTTTTCTTTTTATTTGAGAGGCGGGAGGTCGCCTAAAAAACTGAATTTCTTCCGTTCGTATTGTGGAAACAATCTCATCTGCTCATATTTTCACAAATTATTCAAAAACCATTGTTCCAAATGGAATGAGATCCATTTACGTTAAACACACAAAAATTCAACTGCGCATGACACTGAGCATCGTTGTCTTAAGCTGTTATTTGTCTTCACATCCTTCTTTACTCTACCAAGAAGGGAAACTAATTCTAAAATTAACTCCTTTTTGGTCGGCGTCACACGTCATACGTTCATCTTTTTTGTGCCCGTACGGTCGGTATCGCATGTCATGCGACGAAGAGAAAAATTTCATAGTTGCAAGTGAATACGTCGCTACTTACGGGTCTCGATATATTCCACGATTATTTTTTGTATTTCTGAATAATGAATAAAATAATCGGCAATAAATGATTTCAATCTGGTTTTTATACTCTGATGGTCAAAAAAGATTAAAAGCTGTTTTCATGGTAAGGTTGTAAAAGCATTTTAAAAAGATTTTTTATATATGATTAATAATTCTTTTCATGCAGATGTTTATCTAAAATACCTCAAAGCAGTAGATTTGACAAATATATTATCAGAGAGTATTTTCTTTTAATTTAAAACTTGGATGCATTGCAGGGAAAACTGGAGATCAGTGAACGGGATATCACGTGAATGACCACCAGAAGGGTCAAGCAAAAACTGCTTACTGACAAAAATTATTTGCATTTTCGAATTCAGGATAGAACACATATTAATTTTCAGCAATAAAAAATACTTTTTTTTCGGGGGGGGGTCGGAAATTCGAAAAAAATTCCGACAAAGAAGGGGTTAAACCGACTTGCGTCGTCTGAGAACAAATTGACTCCTTTATCCAAGAGCATCCAACTTTATGTCGCAAAACTGAAACATTTTTTTTTTTCATATTTCTATATTTCAACATAATTAATTTATACATTTATTTCTATTTAATAAAAGTTTGTGTTAAATAAAGTTTTTCAAATATATGACTGATGTAAAAAAAACTATGCGAAAAGTTTCATATATCGTCATTTAAGGCGCAATAGATCGTATATCAAAAATTTCATTCAGAGACTACAGAATGGAAGGGAAGTGCAAAAAGTGGTTTGTATGCTTTATAATGCAGTAAATTACCATGCGAAATGAGTCCACCAATTTCAGTGACTACTCCAGCGACGAAAGGAAAGTAAGGGCTCCAACCAATGTCAGTACAATGGGTTATTAAAATCTCTCCAGGCTGAAAATATTTATCATAGAAGAAAGATTACCAATTAAATACCCTCAAAATAATGCCATAAAATAATATGCGTAATTATGAATATATATACTCATCATTTTAAAACATATACATAATTATAGAAACAAGAATATTGATTAATAAAGAACAAGAAAACAAATATATCCTTCTGACTAAAATAATTTTTAAGGAGCAATAAGTGTACAGCGAATAATTTTCAAAAGTACGATACTTATATAAATATCGTTTGTAATAGAGTCTACATGCAAAGGTTCTAGAAAGGAAGATTTTGACTAGAGAATTTTTAGGTCCCAGAGAGTCCGTCTTAAATCCAAGTACTAATAAGCGTTAAGTTTGCACACGATTCAAATATCTTGAGACCAATGTGTAATAGAAAACATGGCGAGTTAGAACTAGCTCTGAGTTTCTGGCCATTTTTCAAATTTTCAAAAATTTGTCTTGTAGCATAAAAATGGAGATATTAACAACTCAGTTCTTACCCAATCTATACATGGTGTTTCAAAGAAACGTGTTCAAACTTTAAGGGTGTTTTAGGCATACGATAAACATTCAAAAATATATAGTTTATAGGTGCACAAAAGCCATTTGGAGACAGCAGATTCATTCATTCAATACTAACTCAACCTTAAGGTTTTAGCATTTACAATAATACAGCGCTGTCCAAAATGCCGATATCCGTCTAAATCTTAATGGAATTTTACTGCCATTTTTATATGAGTTGTCGAATATGTCTGTCTTCGAAGTTACGAAACAAAAATCACACTACGTTTCGCACATGCTCAGTAAAAAATTATTTATTCCAAATGCTCATATTTTCTCTAATATTAAAAGTATTTACTTCAAATTTTAATACAACGCTTATCTAACATATTGTCACGTATTCAGTAAGTTTCATACAATGCAGACAATTTTGTATGCAAAAGATATGCAGGAAATTTTGGATTTCTTAAAGAAACTTTTATATCTTCCCGAACATTCGTGCTATTTTTTGCGAAAATGCATGCAAATATTGAGCACATCACACAAAAGAACTGATGAAAAATGTAAACCATTATCAGCTTTCTGTGAAGCAGGGTGAGTCAAAATCCCTTTTCGACTTCATCAATTTCTGGTTGGTTCCCTAAATGCCCTCATGACTGAAACTTCAATGTAAATTATACTATTCTTTATATAGTCGAAATTCGAGGAGATATTCCATAAAAATGTGCAAATTTCAAAAAGTGTCCGCGATTTTGGCCATCACTGTATTATTTTAAACGCCATCTGGTGCCTCAAGATGGCGTTTGCGTATTCATGTTCCTGTGCGATTTTTTATGCGTTTTGTATGTCTGACCTACCCTTAAAGTGTGGCAACGTTTATTTGAAACACCCTGTGTGTATATATATATAGTTATGATATTTCATAATCGATATCTTAAAGCAATATAGTCAGATTTTTAATGAAGTAATTACAATTAACATTAAAATAACGATGCAAAAGTTACAATAAATTTAATAAGAACCATAATAATATGGATAAATTATCTTATTAACTCAAATAACGTGATGAACCATTAAAAACAAATTATCGTGAATTAACAAACCCAGATTTTGTAAGAAATGAGACAATGTTAGTCTTAAATTTAAATTAAAGTATGCTTAAAGAATTAACGCCTCTTAATTTAAGAATTAATTCGCTTTACTTTTTCTGGTTAATTCAATAATTCAAAAAAAATATATTCGACTTATTACCTTTGTCATCTATAAAACAGTTATGCACTTACAAGGGGAGGGCGCGACTTGGGAAATACAGTTCGGGATGAAACTTTGCATATTAGTAGCACACCTTTAGGGTGTTCACCCATTAATCTAAAAAAGTGCAATGACCAGCCAATTCGGAGAAAATAGCCCTCAGACTTTGGACACAGCTTATATGCCAGTAAGTGATCACCAGTAATTAGTGGACAGATGGCTCAGATGTCATAGTGCTCTGCTACTGCCGGCTTGATCGTCGGTTCACTTCTGGCTGTGCATTTTTTTTCAGTTTTATTTTTTCAAAATTATTTCAAATTAAATGAAAAATTAAAAAATATATTTAATTAAAATATTGATTATTTTCATGCATCAAATAACTATTCATTTTGTATGATACTTGAGTTATTGTTAAAATTTTATTTATAATCAGTAAAATAATTATAAATACTCTTTTATGGTAATAAATAATAGCTATAATGACTCACATCATGACGCATTTTCGTTTAGAATTTATCATTCATAAATATTAGAAATTCTTTCTACATTTATTAATTAATTTTAAATTATCTTTCGTTTACTACTAGTAATTCTATACTAGCTGTCTGGAACAATGGTGTATTTCCGGGCGGAGAGAAGTGAGATCATGTGAGGCCTCGGGATCCATAAATTTTCATATCGCCCGCCTCTGTTTTTTTTTCAGCAATAATTGTCACTTACTTTCCCCGACAAACGTTACGAAGTTAAACATCTTAATACAAAAAAGGAAAGAAAACGATATTTCTCCGATATTAATAAATCCAAACACATAAGCTCTCTAAAAAAGAAATACCAGTTTCCGTTAAATAAATAAATGGAAATGAAAGAACACCGTATGTGAACCATTAGATTTTAAAAGGGGACTTCAGACTCGAATGAAATTACTTTTTTTTACGTTTTCGATTTGATGAATGTGGTTGCATTGTTTGGTGTAAAACCTGAAATTCTGCCATTCACACTAAGTTGTAGTAAATCATGAAAGTTTCAGTCTGATGTTAGAAGGGGACTTCTGCGCGGAAGAGGATCTTCAATTGACCCTCAAAAGACCTAAAACTAATTTAGATCACTTTTTTTTACTAATTTTTATTTTTAAATATGTCTTTTACTTAAAAAGAAACAAATTTTACGCTTTGTTTTGTTTTATTAAAATTGAAATCTATTTGCAAATAAACGAATTTTGAATTCATGTTTATCCTTGATATTTTTTAAATTTGAATTTTACTTAAATTTTACTTAAAAGCCAGTAGCATTCCAAATTTAGATTTCTTTGCAAATAAAGACACTTTTACTTTTCTTTGAGTTTCATTGATATCCCAGGCTTCATTATCATTTTCCCTAAATATTTTTAAATCTAAATTTTACTTAAAAACGAATAACTTAAATTTATTTGGAATATTTTAAGTTTAGTTTAGTTTCAAATAAATTAATTTTGAATTTTATTTGAGTTTCCTTGATATTTCTAGCTTCTAATTATTTTTCCTTGATTTTTTTTTCTGTTGTAAACGAATAACTTTAAAATTATATATTATTTTGAGGCTTTAAATTTAAATATACTCAAAAATGAATAAATTTTGAATTTTAGTTTGGCTTTATAATGATTTATTCCCTAAAATTCTGAAACTTTTATGTTGTTTAAAAAGGAATTTCTGAAAAATTTAAATTTAAATTTTTGTAAAAATTAAAAATTGTACTATTTTTTGGTTTTCGTCCACAAGTTGATTTTTTACTCTGATATTCGATGTTGTTCGCAGCCCATTTTTTTCTCCTACTGTAGAATTTTAAAAATGTCAGAAGTTTTCTTTTAAAATAAATCGAATCATGTGATTTCTGCTCAATAGATGGCGGCACATGACTGATATAAGAGTCATGTGCCGCCGGTATTCAGTTCGTTGTTCATAAATCAAAACTCGGAAATTCGCTGAAAAAGAAAAAATATTTTATACAAATTAAAACGAAATTCCGTTAAATAAATAAACAAAAAATGCAATAATTTCGGATGTGAAAATTGTCAATAAACAAAATAATGAAAGAACTTTGGATGTCAAAGCTGTCAATATATGACGGCACGGTTGAATCCCAATCAATATTAAGTTTTTAATTAATATCTTTTTAACTAATTATAGTTTTGGGATTTCAATGGTTGAAATGGATTCCTTGGATTATTTCCTGCCTTTTGGTACTTTCTGCTTCTTTCAGGATTCAGTGGTTCGTGAGAAGATAGCCGGACATAGATACATACATACGTTTGTTGATGTTTGGGTTTTAATTGTAAGATTTCTACATTTAATTACATACAAGAACAGAATGATAATTATCATAAAAACATTGGAAACAAAAAATATTTTGATATCTTGCACAATTAATAAATGACGATTGTTCACAAGAGCAACGGTTCTTTAAGTAATTCTTGTGCGATTCCATCTTCAAACTCCGATACACTAGCAATATCTTTATTCATAGAATATTTTAACTATCTGTATTATGCTAATTTAATCAAAAAACGATACCAAACACTTCAAAATCCAAGGTGAATAACCACGTTTGTTTAGATTTTCTAAAGGAATAAGAATAGTAACACTGTAGAAAAATTTCAAACGATAGTGATAAAAACATTTACCCATTTGTTCCTTTTCAACCATTGAAATTTGGGACCTGCTGCCTATGCATTTAATAGATTAAAAGTTGTTCTTTACTATTTACATTCGATCATTAAAATATTAGAACGTCTGCATATGCATTCAACCCATTAACATCTGCTCTGTATTGTTCATGAGATAAAGTAAAAAGGAAGTATTTGTAAATATAGAAACCAAAAAATTTAAAACTTTTAATGATTTTAACATGACAATTTTAATTATAGTTATTATTTATGACCATTAAAGATGTATTTACAATTATTTCACTGCTTGTAGACTAAATTTTAACTATAATTCAAGTATCAAATGAATGAACAGTTATTTTATACATAAAAATAATCAATATTTTAATTACACATATTTTTTTTTAATTTTGCATTTAATTTGAAATAATTTCGAAAAAATAAAAATTTAAAAAAAAAGCACAACCAAGACCCAACCGATGATCAAGCGGTCAATAGCCGAGCACTCTGACACCTGAGCCATCTGGCCGCTAAATGCTGGTGATCACTTACTGGTAAAATAAGCTGTGCACCAAGTTTAAGGGCTATTTTCTCCGAATTGGCTGGCCATCGTACTTTTTTAGATTAAAGGGTGAACTCTCTAAAGGTATGCTACTAATTTGCAAAGTTTCATCGCGAACTAAATTTCCTAATTCGTGCTCTCCCCTTGTTTGTAAAAGTCCGATCTTTTCTATGATTGTGAAACCAGCTTACAAACCTTTAAGTGCACAGCATCTTCAATTTTCACAACTACTCTTGCATAACCTGTAGCGACACCTTGACTGACAGGAGTGCCTAAAGTGATAACAGAATTTTGTATAAAATTGAGAAAAAATAGCAAATCTTATTGAAATTGGAATTCATTAATCAATGTATTTAAGGAAACGGACAAGTTTTGAAGCAACTCAAATTACACATTTACATACTTCATAGTTCAATAGTCATATCAAAGGCAATAAATTTTATGTGTACCTTTGACTACATACAGAAAGAGTATGGAAAATACATTTCATCTACTGTTGACCATTTTAGTAAAACTTTACACATATGCAGGGACTTTTGGTATAATACAAACACTGACAAATGATGCTGACAGACCATAGACAATTATGATAGACCGAATTACATGTAAATGACGTTGTTTGTATTTCTACGCGTCACAGAGATGTAGAAAGTTTCAAAGAAATGAACATTAATTTTAAATACAGAGTAAAATTAGACAAGGTACCGATCACAAGTCTTCAAAACTAGATTATTTACAATTTGATGTCATTTTTAAATACATAGGTTCATATTTAGAACTATTTCATTGTTGGAAACGAGGCACTTAATAGCTTTCGCCAAAATGCCACTTGAATATTGACATTGATAGTACTGAAAAAAATCGGATAGGAAAGCGGAATACAATGAAAACATGTCTGTGAGAATGTCGTGTGCGTGAAACCTGCCAGACGTAAAATGTGTATAAACACAAAAGGCAGAAAATACATGCATTTTTTTTGCTGTATGTCGCAAGACCTTCTCTGAAACAGTGAAAGTTAGTTACACGAAATTTACATGCACCATTTCTAGATCAATTGGGTTATTTTCAGCTTGCAAAATTAATTTATTAATTAAGATATTTAATTAAATATCAAAATTTAAGAGAAACTTCAACGTTTTTCCTCAGCATCGCGGAAAAAACTTCTGAAATAATTACCGCATAAAAATTATTTATACACCATCTTAAAGAGCAAACAATTATCTTTCCAACGATATTTATGCGATGCTTAGTTCGAGTTTCACATTTTTTTAAATGACCTCATTTTTAAAGTCATTCAAGCTTACAGTTTTCAGTTTCGACAAAAGGGAGAGACCTCGGGAGAAAAAGAAGAAACCTGTGCTGTCTTTTTACGGTAGGGCACAGAAACACTAGACGAAAGAGTTCGGTTCACGGCAAAAATAAAAAGAACCATGTTATGAAGAAACTTCTGTTTTCGTTGTAGCAATTATGGGGAGGGAAAAATGAAACCTCAAGGATTTCTAGGCTCGTGCCAGATGCTTCAAATTACGGAGACAAAAAGAAGAGAAGGTTTAGCTGCTGGACGAAGTATCAGACGACAAGGGAGAGGGCAAAAGAAAATCAACCAAATACAAATCAGCGAAACACTGTTTCATTAATTAAAACAAAAGGACCTCAATATTTAGTGATTTTTTTTAAAACTAACATTAAAATATTCTTAAACTTACATTAAAATATTTTAAACATACATTAACAGTTACAATTAATAAAATTTAACAGATTATTAAAAAAATTTCTTGAATTAATTAAAAATTAATAAAACCCTTTATATTATACAGAATGGAGCATATGCAGCATATTATAATAAATACAAAAACAAACAATAGAAAACTAAATAATGTTAAAAACAATAGAAAATTTAAAAAATTAAGAAACATTAAAAAAGAAAAAAACTATCAAAAAATATGAAACAGAAGAAGTAATCAGAAGTAATAGTTGTAATAAAATGCATGATGCAATTACTAGATGCTGCTGCGTTTGGCGCGCTAAAAGGTGTGTTGTTATCCTCGTTGATTACTTCTTCTGTTTCATATTTTTTATAGTTTTTTAACGTTTTTTAATTTTATAATTTTCTATTGTTTTTAACATTATTTAATTTTCTATTGTTTTTAA